>CAKALU010051313.1:0-59424 GCA_916700995.1 Hozukius guyotensis | reverse complement strand
ATGGTAACAGTATGTCTATTGGATGTGTACTTTTTCTCAAACTGAGCTGCCTATGGATGCAAAATGAATTTCAGTGCAAACTGACAATAAAGTTGTATTGTATCGTATCGTATGTTGCAAATGGAGCAAATTTCAGACCTGTCTGACAATAAAGTATTATCGTGTTATCTAAGTAATGCCAACAAAACCATTCATTTGGCGGTTAGCTAGCTAGCTTAACAACATGGCTTCCCGTACTTACCAAACTGTAACGTTATGTACAACTTTAAGAAAAGCAAACTAGACTCTTTAACCGTTCCGTAAACTTCACAGTACAAAATACAATCATTGATTTCTTTAAAATACGCCACACACCAAGTTATAAAACATTAAACCGACATTAGCACACTCTTGTTTGTTGATCAAGCAGCGTGGATGAAGCTAAAACTAGCCTGGCAGCTAACTAACGGCTGAATGTTAACAATAAAACACCTTCTCTACCTTCACTCACCGTGTGGGTTCTTAACGTTGAAGACAGCCGTGTTACACACACAATCATCTACCACATCTCTACTGTGGATTCTCCTTGTTTCTGATTCTCTGCTGTGTTGATTTGTGTTGATTTGTCTTCACGCTCGACGGTCGACGGCGGCCACACGATGAACGCAGTTCACCGGGAATCACAGACAACAGCTACGCCGGATATACGTCACGTTCACCACTAAATCGTTAGGGCCTTACGTTAAAAACTTACGCAAACGTTGGACAAGCGTAAATAAATCAAGTACCCGGATGTTTCAGTTTCCTCTGCACTAGTGCCCTCTATAGTGTTGGAGGTGCAGCCTGCTGAAGATAATTTAATCATTTTATGTATATAATATTTTGCTGAGACATTATTCAAATTAATTATGTAAATTTCATCTGCCGAAAAACTGGGATTGTTAAAAGTGAGTAATATCTCAAACTTGGGGTTTTATTCCATTTTATTTTTGTATTACTTTAAATTCCCTGGTTTTATTTGCCTCAGTACAGTCGTGACATGTTTTAATCCTAGTTCAAGCATGTAAAGCACTTTGTAACTTTGTTTTGAAAAGTGTTGTATAAATATTATATATAATAAATAAATACAATAAATACTTACACTTTGCTGCTGAAGTGTTTGCTTTTGATTCCAAAGTAACCTTTATTGTACACATTTGATTTAGCCTAAGTGTTTTTTTTGTTTGTTTTGTTTTTGTAGAAGTTTCTATGCTGTATGCTTTTATTGTGAAAACTAGAGTTAACCGGAAAAGTGTAGTGCTGTGATCATTAGGGGGCAGGTCTGATCACGTTATTTATAAGTCACACTCTGCTTTTCACATAGTTTGAGACACTTTTTACAGTGTTTTTGTAATGATGTCGGACTTAATGGCGACTTGTGACGACGTGCGGGAAAATGTGAAGGTATTATTCAGTTTTATCTTCAGTTCAGAGCTCAGTTGTTCTACAAAAGCAGTTCTGACATTACATAATAGCAGAAGCAGAAGAAGAAGAAGAAGAAGGACAAATTCTCATTTGTTCTTCTTCTTCAAATCTAGTAATTAGGCTATAATGTTGAAAGTTTAGAGAGGTTCAATTTAAAATTGTGCACAATTTCTACCCTTTTAACATAATATTGGTGTCAATTCCAGGGGACGTCAAACGTTAAATGCTGTTTCAAAGTCTTCCTTGGTGTCCCTAAAAATAGTCCAATTTACAGTCTTAAAAACACTGTAATCCACCTATTTGATATCCACCAAGTGTTTTTAACTATTTATTTATGACTTGAGCTATGGAGGTGCTTGTAAGCTTTAATTGTAAACACAAAAGTAGGGGTAAAAGTTAATTTTATTGGTTTATTTGATCATTGATCAACGGGAGAAAAAAAAAAGTTAAAAGTCCAGTTGGATAAGTTGGCTTTTTTAACATCTGCAGTCCATGGTTAGATGTTTTAAAAGTCACCCAGAAATAGAATAAAACAACAAAGCCTATAAAATGTGTAAACTTGATAAATATCATGCACATAGTACAATGGACAGGAATAGCAGGACAGACATGACAAGACATTATGTTTTGATAGTCAATTTTGTAAATTTGTTTAAAGATCCTTTTTTGTTCTGAAAGTCAAGGTTCACTGACATGGGTAAAAAATGTTCATTTTGCAATAGTGAACCTGAATCGCTTACACATTTGTTTTATAGTTGTTCTCATTCTATTACATTTTGGACAGATATGGAAATACACACTTTAAAGAACACTCATTAAAATGAGTCTTAAAGGTGTTATTATTTATTTTGAAAGCAGTGTTAATTCATTGACTTGTATGATAAATCTCATGATCCTGCTTGGTAAATTTCATAAATACAAATCTAAATTTGTCAAGTCATCCCCCTGTTTAAAAGTTGTTTTTTAAAATATATTTTATAATTTTAATTCAATCTCTGAAATATGTAAATAATAAGAAAAGTTTGTCTACTCTACATCATTATAACCAGTTATTTGGTGATCTGTCCAGTATGTAATTTTAAAATGCTGTCTTTGTTTCTTTTTCTTCATCTCTCTGTTTATTTGAGTCTGTCTTTTGTATTTCTGTATATATATATATATATGGATATAGATATAAAATGTTGAAGGTATGTAATGATCGTGATGATGTGATTTTTGTAACAGTACTTTTCATGTGATCATTTGCTTATACCTGTAGAGCAAAATGTTAAATCATCTGTAAATACAGTTGTTGACGATATGTTATGTGTGCAGAAGTACTATGGCAACCGACTGGAGTCCTCCTGTGATCTCCAAACCAGCGCTGCCTCTTGCAGTTTGTCTCCCTGCTCAGTGCCAAGAAGTGTCAGGGATGCACTGAGCCTGGTTCACCCGGAGGTAACCAAAAGGTACGCTGTGCAATCTTGTCTCACCTTTTATTTTTGCATCATATGCATCTTCAAAACTTTTTTTTTTGCATATTTCCCACACACAACCTTCTCACACAGTCACCAGGTGGTCTCACTGGGAGCCTATATGAGATGTGTTGAGTGAATTCTGCTAATGTTTTCTGTCCCACATGTGGGAACGACAAGAATAGACTGTTTTGTAGCAGGACTACTTGATTACTCAGCGACGACAACAATGATATGTCATAAGTGTTGTCTTTTCCTGGTTTTAAAGGCTGCATTACAGTAGAATTATGTAATTTTCTGCAGACTGTTATAGCTGTTCTATTATTTTACCCACTTAGTCATTATATCCACATTACTGATGATTATTTATTATAAATCTCATTGTGTAAATATTTTGTGAAAGCACCAATAGTCAACCCTACAATATCATTGTAATATTGATATTGAGGTAATTGGTAAAAAATATTGTGATATTTGACTTTCTCCATAACACCCAGGCCTTAGGGCATGTAAAAATCAAACACATACACTGAAGCCATCGACAGGTCATTAAAAAAATCCATTCATGATTGTGCCACAGTTTCACTGGCAAATGACTTATTGAACCTCTCTGTAAAAACATCTAAAAGCATACACGTATTGCTGAAAAAGCCTCTGTGGACATCATCCTCATATTGTCCATATTGTCTTTTTCTCCAGGTTCTTCGGCTGTGGCCTTCCCTTCCCATCAAAGCTCAAGGGCTGCAGGGTCCTGGACCTCGGCAGCGGCTCTGGCAGAGACTGCTATGCCTTCAGTAAACTTGTTGGGCCAAGCGGACATGTGACGGGGATCGACATGACGGAGGAGCTGGTGATGACACATAACATCTTCACAACAACATTTGACACTGGAAATCTGTGCTTTCTACTGATTTAACGTGCATTTCTTTAGATCGCAGCGTCTCGTCAGTACATTGAGCATCATCAGAAGGAGTTTGGCTATGAGAAGTCCAACGTCACTTTTGTCCAGGGGTACATGGAGAAGCTCAGTGAAGCTGGCATACAGAGCGACTCGGTGGATGTTGTGCTGTAGGTTTAAAGCATGGATGTGATTCTACATGATCTGTTACAATAAGACAGCTTAAACAAAACTATTTTCCCTCTAATGTATCCAGATCCAACTGTGTGATCTGCCTGTGTCCTGATAAAAGAGCAGTGCTGCAGCAGGCATACAACGTCCTAAAGGTTAGTCTGAGGAATCTCTACATTAATGTGTCAAAAGAAAGGTGCACAGCTGTTTATGGCTCTCGTCACTCATTTTACACAGGAGGGAGGTGAGCTGTACTACAGTGACATGTACGCCAGCAAAGTTGTTCCTGATCACATGAAGGAAGATGCAGTCCTGTGGGGTAAAATAACATTACATTATCAGTCGGGCTGTCAAATTAGTTTCAACGCCACTAATTTATTTAACAAATTAATACAACTTGCGATTCTTAGGTTGTAGCAGACTCAGTGTTAAAGCTATTGTGAAGATACTGGCATCATATGAAACTAGAAAAACCTAAGGAATCCATTGGTACCAACCATGTCATACTAGTGTGTCGGGAAGGAGGTTAAGTAATGCTCCAAACTTACAGTAATTTTTGGAAAAACTGGAATGGAAGGGGTCCCTTGACCTCTGACCTCAAGATATGTGAATGAAAATGGATTCTACCATTGGTACCCACGAGTCTCCCCTTTACAGACATGCCCACTTTATGATGATCACATGCAGTTTGGGGCAAATCATAGTCAAGTCAGCACACTGACACACTGACAGCTGTTGTTGCCTGTTGGGCTTGAGTTTGCCATGTTATGATTTAATCACTTTTTTTTTAATGCTAAATGCAGTACCTGTGAAGGTTTCTGGACAATATGTGTCATTATTTTGTGTTGTTAATTGATTTCCAATAATACATATATACATACATTTGCATAAAGCAGCATACTTGCCCACTCCCATGTTGATAAGAATATTAAATACTTAACAAATCTCTCTTTAAGGTACATTTTGAACAGATAAAAAATGTGCGATCAATTTGTGATCAATCGCAATTAACTACGGACAATCATACGATTAATCACGATTAATTATTTTAATCAATTGACAGCCTTCATTATCATCTGACATTTAATGTGAAAGAGCAGAATCCCTGCACCACTAACATGCAATCTCCTCTGACTGTGACCTTTGCTTCCTGGCCCAGGTGAAGGAATGGGTGGTTCTCTGTTTTGGCAGGATCTCATTTCGTTGGCACACAGCGTAGGTTTCAGCACTCCTCATCTTGTTTCCTCCAGCCACATTGCAATCTACAGCAGTGAGCTCAAAGCAAAAGCAGGTAACAAAAAAAGGCAACGTTGAGTTTTGATGATATGCAAAGGTCATTTTCAGTCTACAACTGAGCCGGCTCTTTGTTTTGCAGGTGACGTCAGCTATGCTTCGGGCACTTACCGACTCTTTAAGCTGCCCAAAAGTCCAGTCGTGTCTGAGGCAACAGTGACCTATAAAGGAACAGTGGCAGATTTCCCAGATCAGCTGGACTTTGATTCCTCCCACTGTTTCAAGGTATAATAAAAGTCCCACCAGAGAGGGACACAATTTAATTGCTCTATTGATGTTTACACAAAGCATTTACTAAGCTGTGATAGGATAATGGATAATGTTTATATGTGTTATACTTTTTTTATTTAAAAAAAAACAAAAAACTGCATATTCACATAAAAAAGTAATCAGTTATTCATCACCCTTCTTATTATTTATTTATTTATTTTTCCCATCTTCTATGGAAGGATATATGCCATAATATTTACTGAATTATGTAGTCTATGGTATGGTGTGCCTTTTGAAATGGTGGATGGATTTTGGAATACACATTTTCTTTTTTCTTTGTGAACAACTTTTTATTGAGTTTGTCACATAAAAATTGTTGTACACAAGGTACCATAGACAAGGATTCTTGCACATACAAACAGTTTTTAACACAAAATATATACATATCCCCATTGCAGTTCAAAGAAAACTAAACAAGACATAAACCCATAGACAATAACTACAAAATAAAATAAAAAAAATAAATAAAAGTTAAAAAAAATAAATAAAAAAAATGTATATATATATATATATATATATATATATATATATGTATAATGTATAATGTATAAAAATATAATAATATAAAATAAAAAATATAATAATAATAATAATATATAAAAATATAGAAATAAGTTTGTAGGTCTTTTTACATTCTATCAAAGTGACACATTATGAATGCACATTTTCCATATGTGAAATTTATGGTAAGTATGCTCTTGATAGAATATGCGGCATATTGAAAATAATGGACATTACATAACAATAACATAACAGAGGTCACGAAAGGACACTGGAACTTGATAATGGTGTCATATTTTGATCCAGTTCATATTGTATATGGATGTGATTTTTTGGGGGGATTTTATTTAAATCCTAATTTATCTATTTTTATTTATTCATTTTAGTAGGATATTTTACATTATTGTTGTCATACCTTGTCGGTACATATGTGTGCATGTATATGTACTGTATGTTGGGGTTTGTATGTACTATACGATACAACTAAAAGACAATAAATACAGTATAAAAAAAAGTCATCTGTTATGTTGTTGGAAAGATTATGTCAATGTTTTCTTTTGTGCTCTGCAGAAAGATGTGGCGGTGAAAGTAAATGGAGAGATGGCAGCAATCATCCAGAGATCCCGTTTCTTTCCGGATTTCCAAATCCAGATATCGGATCAACCAGAGTCCGGCTCAGAGTCGACACCACAGGTAGCTGATGTTCTGGGTTTACCGTGGCTAAAATGTGCTTTCATTTTTAAAGGTTAATTACTGACTGCATTCAGAAAGAAAGTAAAGTTGACCCACATTTTGCATGCTAGAGATTGAACACAGCTTGCCTTACAAGTTTTACAGAGAGAATAACTCTTTGTAACAACTGCACAGTGAAAGCTTTTGATAGCAGCTGAAGATTTGTTTCAGTCTCATGTGAAAGTGACGGTGACTTTTCTTCATTTGTTCCTCAGTACTGCCACCTCAACCCATTTCTGCTGGCTGACAAACTGGGATCCTCAGTGAGGCAATGCTCCAAAACAAGCAAATGAAGACGTAGCTGAATCCTGAGGAAATAATTGTTGCTGCTGCTGAAATAAGAGTTTGATTAATTGTTTTTATACGTCGATAACATTAGAGACTAATCGTCACATACTTCTTGTGATATAGTTAATTTGTGAATATCTTGGTTTAAAGTTGTTTGACAAGATAATGCTGTCACTGTAATATAACAAATAAGTGTCCAGATACTAAAATAATATATTTTGTAGCAATTGTTTCACCTTTCTATACTTTAACTTAATCGAGTAACGTACAAGAAAAAGGTTCTGTGTACAAAAAAAAATAAATGACAGGTATAATTATTTTTTATGATCATAAGTTTTATTGTTTTTCTTTTCAAACAGGACTGGACAACACATCAGATGCATCATATGGCAGTGTAAGAGCTGATAAAATAATAATAATTCATTAATAATAAATAATTATAAGTCAGTCAGAGCAGACTGGGCTTTTTCGGGAGGGGGGCTTAAAGAACGAGGCACTAAAACGGAGCGTTTCAGACCGGCTGAATACAGGTATATTCAGACACAGTATGAGAAAAATAATGTGTTTTTTTTTTAACATTAAAGCATGTAAACATGTTCTAGTAGTAACCCAAAATTCAAGTATAAACCTGGAAATGAGCATGATATGTCCCCTTTAAATAAACTATCAACAGCACAAAAAGGCCAGTTTGACAGAAACACACAGACTCAAAACAGCAATGAACAACACAAGTGGAAATAAAAATCTTTATAGACCTTATAATCACTTGCTGATGTTTGATAAGAAATGTTACAACTCCACCTGGAGATTATTATGTTTATATAACCATGACAAAAGCAACTGTCAGACTGGTAAAACAAGTGAAGTAGCAAAGGTTATAAGAGGTGATTTATTGTATTTAGCAGTGTAACAAACAGTTTTCAGGAAAAAGACAGAAAACAACTTCATACTGCACCCACAAGCTGACAACAGTAAGTATGATATTATGGACAGATTTGTTTATACCTGAGTTTAGTTATTATGTACCACAATGCATCTGGCATAAAGTGAAAGGTGAGATTACACAAAGTGCTTTCCTTTTCTCTTTATGTGGATTTCAAGTTATATAATAAAGACTAAACAATAAGCTACATCTCTGCTACAAACATTTAAGATTGATTCAAGCACTGACGTGAAAATTAAACAGCGATATTGACAAAGATAATAATAATAACAATAATAATCAACATGTTCATCACCGTGTTTATTGAGTGCAGTATTTTAAAAGAGCTTTGTATTTTAGTTTTAACTTGTAACTAATACAAGTGGAGTGGTGTGTGTGTGTTTTCAGAATGTTTTAATGGATAAAATAGTATGAAAAATATTACTTTACTATTATTATATCACTATGACTACACTACAAAATACTATTAAATTGAGTGTTTATTGAATCTTGGAATTTCAAGTTCACAAAAACGTTTTAATATATTAACATTGGGTAGCTAATATTACCACAGACTGAGCATTTAGACCAGTGTTCCCCCACCTTTTTTTCTGGGGATCCTTTTTAATAATGACAAACCATCGCAACCCAATTCATAATAGGTTTTATCTTTATATCGTGAGAATTTGTGCCTAAACGAGCGTTCCACATCAGCTTATATTATCTTGAAACAGGTAAACCAGCCAATTTGAAGAGGTTTGATAAATCAAAACTTTTTTATGCATGTGGTATTGAAAACATATACACATATTATATAATTTACTTATAAATAATATAATAATATAAATGAGACCAAATAAATGCATTTAGGCGGAGCTAACAGGCTCTCGTGTTTTTCCTCTTATCAGTAAAACAAACAATGTACGTTAGCCTTTCATATTAGAATTGAGTGGGCTACAATTATAAGAACAATACGAACATTCATACATCTTCAATAAAAGACTATGGAAGAAATTCTGAAAATGTATTTGGCGACCATAATAAAGTCTCCTGCAATCCACCTGCAGGTCTTTGGGAATGACTGATTTAGACGACCCACTTTGAGTACAGCTGTAGTTAAAACTTTGAATGAATAAAGGTGATGGAGAGAGGAACAAAAGAGACAAAGGCGACATCCTTCGCCACTGACAGGTGTTATATATGCAGCAGGCGTCTGGTTACATCTGCAGCCAGCTCAGGTCATCAGCGCTGAAAAGAGGAGGAAGTGATAAAACAAATATTCAGCAAAGAGTATTATTCAGGTTATGAGCCTTATCCTGTGATTTGGGATATGATGTTTACATCTGGGTTATTATAGTAAACTAAAAAATAAGCAGTGGAAATATTTTAGTAATAAAATAGAAACAAAGACTATATCCTTTAAGAAAAACTATATTCCCTGGATGAAAAATTAATAAAAATAAAATGAACAATGAACAAATTAATCTATGTTTTATTTTTTTTAACTATAATTTATCACTTCCGAAAAAAAGGAGATAGCAGGAATTTCCATCATCTCTCGTGACACTGAACAACAGAAATTGAACGGACTTGACCTTCCGGGAGACGGCGCTATGTCGCAATTGTTTCACATCAGACACTTAAGTAGCGCGAAGATTAAACATTAATCATTATGGCCATTCCTACACAGTTCACCATGTATTTTGTATGTATATGTAGCTACATACTTATGAGACATTATACCTGGCCCCAACAAAAACAAACTAAAATGAAATTGAAAAGTCAAAACTAAAATAAAAACTAATTGAAAAGTCAAAACTATGATAACCTTGGTTTACATAGATCATAAAGTAACCCAATGATTTATATCCCTGTGTAGTGTTTATGACCCTAATGTCGTCCAGGTTTCTGACATCAGGTTCAACATCCCACAAGTCTCTGTCAAGTCTATAACTGACTTCCAGTGTAAAATTTAGCTGCTGTAATCAATATTTTTCATATTAACAGAATATCAAATGACTAACTGAAGTGAAAGGTGTCGCTTGTAGTGAACGAGCCACAGAGATATAACCCTTAGCTCTACAGAGCGTTTCAGCTCATTGTTTTGGTGTTATGGCTGCCAATTTTACTTTCACTATTTTGGTTCACTATCGCCACTCATGTATCACTTTCTGCTGGCTCTTCTCAGTGAAAAGCTCCAAAATAGACAGTACCTGCTAGGCACCAAACAGCAGACAGATAAAATTAGTGACAAGCTGGTGAACATAGTGCAACATTTAGTAGGATAAGAGCCAAATATTTCCTTCAGGAGTTAGTGGATAGCAAAACAGAGTGACTATTGGACTTCAGGTCACCCGGTGGACACGAACACAACTCTATATGAATGATAGTGTTGCTCCATATCTGCCGGATGTGTAAATAAGCAACATTTGCTCACAGGTTCGCCCTATCAGCTTAAAAGCTTGATGTGTTCCCAGCTTGTTTCTGCTGCCACCAAGTGGCTACAATAAACATTTACTCCCTAATGACATAACGCAGCTGCAGAATTTATTTATTTAATGTGCTTTACAGTTTATAAACACATAGTTAGTTCACTCACTGAGCCTGTGCCTTTGTTAAGATCTGGCCCGTAGCCATCAGTTCTGCGAGACGAGCCACAGCGGGGTCGAACATCAGGCTGGCCGCAGCTACCACCACCTCGTCTCTGTTAAAGGAGAAATGAAATTTAGTACAGAGCATAAATTCATATTCAGCTGTATCAGGAGTCATTTCACAGCTGCTCACTTGATGTAAAACGCCAGGAACTTCCTTTCTTCCACTTTGCCTTTGAATATGATCTCTGTGTATCCTTCTCCATAGCCTAGAATGAGGAAGTGAAAAGAGGAAATGAGACTCAGCATAGGGGGTTTTACATGGGTTTAAATATTCTGATGCAAGGCTGAATACTCTACCTGTGTATCGGATACTCTTCCCAAGTAACACAGTCCAGAAGAAAGGAACAGACTCACATTTGGTTGGTTTCTTCAGCATGTTTAGCGCAGCTACTCTTCCTGTGGGTTAAAAACAATACAAGCATGATAAGGTTAAACCCAGGCATCATATTGTTTTGGATTTAAAAAAAATGCAGAAATATCTAAGCAGAACTCAGGCTTATCTGCAACATGCAACACAATATGAAACTGTGTTTTTTAGTCTCTTACCTTGAGCTTGTGACATTTGCCAGTGACCAACGTTGACCCTTTGGTCTCCACGAATGGTCAGAGGGAAAGAGGTTACATCTCCAGCGCTAAAAATATCTGGTATATTGGTCCTCATGAACTAAAGATAAAGGAGTTAACAGCAGGAGCCTCAACATTAGGCTCAAGATGACATGAATAAACAGTATATTTATACAGCTATTCATCTGTATAACATTTATTTTTACAATTAACACTTAAAAATGATGAAGGCAAGGTAGTACAAAATGTAAACCATACTTTGGTGTTTCATTTTTTACCTCTTTAATTAAGATTTCATTAAGCTGGATTTTTTTCTTTTAACAAAATGAAACAAAACACTGACAACGAGGAAGATCTTTGGTAGATAATGAGAATAAATATGAAACAAAATATAAATCATACCCTCTAAACTAAAAAGAAATCAAGTTTGAATTTAAATCAAACACTTCTTACTAAGCTTGTTTATAAGATATTTAGTCAATGCTGTCACCTGGACACAATTAGCTAAGGGAAGGTAATATACAATAATATGCCAAAAACAAGCACATAAAGTCATAAAACGCAAAGCTGTAAAGCCACGTTTGTGTTTCATTAGTTGTGTCAATATCACAGTGATGAAGGCTATGTTATCTAGCGGGTTACCTTGTCAACAATCACAGCTTTCCTTGAATCCACTTCCACCTCGCTTCCTGCCAAAAAGTCTGAATTGGGGATTACACCTGAAAAACAGATCTTTGTGTTTGATTTTTGCACGTTTAAAATAGTCCCAAACTTGCTTTGTGCGAAATAAAGTTTGAAGTGAAATAATAAAATTACCAATTCCGGCAATCACCAAATCGGCCTCCAGGACTACACCACTCTTCAGCACCACCCCCTTCACCTGGAAAAAAAGACTGATTCAGGGATGCACAATAGGTTTGAAGCAGCACAATTCCTGTTTCAGGTGTAAATAATTAAATGAATAATGGCTGGATTCCATTTAGCTGCTTCAGTTTCAGGGTCCTGGTATTGTGCATGTTGGCTCACTGTCACACTGTCATGTCAATATATATATATATATATATATATAACCTTTATTTAACTAGGAAGTCACCTTGAGATTAAAACCTCTGGGACACTTGAATAGGACAGAGCCATTGTTAATGATATTCAGCCGATTAGACTGTTATCAGGCCATTAAATAGGCGTTATCGGCCGCTATAAGCACCATAGATGTGGGCCAGTAGAGGCTTACTACGCCCAATATTAGGTTTTATCATCTATTCACATGGTAGATCACCGAAAGAAGGTATAAAAGAAGACGATAGCGACCTCTAGCAACCGTAGTAATTATGACAGGAGCAGAAGTCAGGCGCTGTAGTATAGACAGTGTGATCATTCCGTGTAAAACCAACAACGTGTAGTTGTCTTTGTATTCAGAAGTGTTTATTTTCACTTTCACTTTTGAAACATAGTTATTTTAAGCCAAAATAGTGTTTTCCCCTTAACTTAATTAAGTGGTTTTGTTGCCTAGACCTAAAGAAGTTGTTGTGTAGTTGCCTACACTTCACTGTTTTTTGTTGCCTAAACATAAAGAAGTAGTAGTTTAGTTTCCTAAACTTAACTAACTGGTTTTGTTACCTAAACCTAAAGAAGTTGTAGTTTAGTTGCCTAAACTTAACCAAGTGTTTTTGTTACCTAAACCTAAAGAAGTTGTAACTTTGTTGCCTAAACGTAACTGTTTTTGTTGCCTAAATCTAACGAAGCCTTTTTGCTTGTGTTCAAAACGTAACATTTCATTCAGTTTTACAACATGTTAGGACATGACCCACATCTATGGTGCTTATTATAGCGACCGATAACGCTTATTTAATGGCCTGATAACAGTCAAATTGGGTCGTTATTAGTAACACCTATGATTTTCCTACTATGACAAGTCAAAAATAAAGGTCTACGCTAATAGAGTAAAAGTAGCGTCACCTTGCCGTTCTCCCCTTGGATCTCAGTGACTCCATCATTCATGTAGAACTTTACATGTTTTTCCTCCAACATCTTAAAAAAAAGAAACTGTGTTTTAATAAAAGCTAATAAAATCACACTCAGCGATGACAGTGACAGACTAACATCATCATTGTTTCTTACCTGCATACTCATTTTGCCGATCTCTGGCCCCAGCGATCGCTGATACGGGTGTCTAGAGGTGCCGACCACGGCCACGCTGGCAGCTTTGCCTGACAAGTAGGATGCCACCTCCATACCTGTTGTGTTAATGAGAAACACTTCAGCAGTCTACAACATTGTTCTGACTACATGTGTTCTTGCACTGTCAAATATTTACATAGCAGATTCAATATTGAGAGAGGTGGCTATGAACGAGGTAATGAGGTAAGAGGAACTGAATCTGGCAACCTATGAAGGAGGCTCCGATCACAACAGCTTTCTGGCCCAGACAGGAGTCATGAATCTCTTTGGCGTCTTCATATCTCTGCAGCAAATTTACTCCCTTCAGGTCCCAACCAGGACAGTTTAGCGGCCGAGCTCTGTGAACAAAACAAGGACTTTTACTGCGCATTACTGTTGTCACATGAACATCTGTTCATGAATGTTTCCATTGTCTTTTATGCGTTCAGTAAGTCTTATGACACCCGAGTGTGACAAAACAATCTGAATAATTGAGGAACAGGAAGATGACCCTAACCTACAGCCGGTTGAGATGAGAAGCTGGTCGTAACGCTGCAAAGAGCCGTCACTCAACTTCACCGCCTTATCAGCCGGGTTCACCGACACCACCTGCAACACAAAACACATTACTTAAAGGAACAGTAAGTAACATTTCAATATTTCGGAAGACTTATTAGCAGAAATGGAATATAGTTTTCATATGGTCTCATTAGTGTAAAATCACCTAAAATTAAGAACCGTTGTGTTTTCGTTAGCTTAGAATGAGCCCTTCATATCTACATAGGGAGCGGGTCCTCTTCACGGAGTCCGCCATGTTTCTAGAGTAGCCCAGATCGGACAAACCAAACACTGACTCTAGAGAGAGTCTTTCGTGTTTTTCCGTTACCCGAAAGCCACCGTAGTTCTCTGACATGCTTGTGAAACTGTGGTAACGTGAGCCGCAGTGCAAAACCGTGGTGCCGCCAGCCGCCGTCTGACTTCCGTTGCTCCTAAAGTAGTGTTTTTATGATAAGGATGGCCTCTGAGTGAGGCGAACGGCCTTACCATGGTTTTGCACTCGGAAGCTCAGTCTTGGAAACGGAGGAGTGAGAGGAGGGGTACTCAGTTGGTTGCAATCTGCAACCACGCCATTAGATGTTGCCAAATCCTACACACAGTACCTTTAACACGACCAGCTTTTCCTCAAGACGGTGAGAATACATCACAAATAATTTCTCGTTTTTTGCTTCTCACCTCCTTCTGTGTCCACACCTCGACCCCGTACTGCTGATAGAAGTCACTTGGTCGGAGGAGGATGCTGCTGCTCTCCGCATTCAGAGCCTGAAATACAGATTATTGACAAACACTGACACTTACTACTCAAAAAAAACAAACAAGGCAGGATGAATACAGGTTACCTTTCCTCTCTTACCTTGCTCAGTTTGGGCTTGTCAAATGGAGGCATGCTGTCTCTGGTCACCATGATGATTCGACCTTGGTAGTCGTTCTGCCGCAGTGTTTCAGCACAAACCAGCGCGGCAGGGCCTGAAATATATCATTTTTCAGAGGGTACATTCAGAGAAGGAGCTCATGGTAGCACTAGACCACCAAAGTTACTTCAACAGAAGTCTCTTTTTTCAACCCTGCTAGCAGGGATTTGTGTGTATTTATTATTTATTTATTATTTATTACATCTAGTCCTTACCTCCCCCTATCAGCAGAATAGTGTGTTTGACGTCTGGCGCCATGCTGCACATCTCCTTCACCCGTCTTGTCACCTTCAGAGACTGAGGGACACAACAAACACACAAGGGATAGTTTAATATAGTGTAGGATTTTAACACAAAATGAAAGGAATTTAACTTGCCGTCACTTACATTTTTGTTGATGGAAACATACACCTTGCCATCCTCTACTTTTACCTGCGAAATATTTAAAAAAAAAAGTTAATGTACAGAATGTGTATACAGAAAAGTGTGTACAAATCGGAGTACTCAAATGTTTTGAAAGAGTGAGGAAGAACTCTGAACAACAGTAACATCTGGTAACTAGGGCTGCACGATTTGCGATATCAGAGGGTATGATCAATTTTACATCATTATTCTCATCTTCATTGAAAAACAGTTTCTTAAGTCTGTAGAATATAATGTGTAGGCCAAGACATCTCTGCAGCACCACAATATTTTATTTATAATGATATTTTGACACACATTTCACCGTTAACAAATATTGCGATTTCCTCCTCATGCCGCAATTTGAAAATTGCATTACACCATATTGCGATTTTGATAAAATTTCGATTAATTATGCAGCCCTAGTGGTAACACAACTAAAATAAAGAGAACTAGGATCTAAATTTGCACTTTCCTTGCCTCTTATTTGCAAAATTTTGATTACATAATGACAGAAGGCATAATGTGTATTTACAGTTAACAAAATATTCCTCTGTTTGGAAAATACGTAAATGTGTGGGGTGGGACTACATGCCATTGAGACGTTTAATCTAATCTCTCATCTGCAGGGGGTGAATTTGCAACTTCTCTGTGTCTTCTCTACTAAATGACTAAATGTTTTCATTTTAAAAGATAGTGTTCAAGCATTCAATAGTCATAGTTTGGATAAAGTGGTATAGTTTGAACCAATTTACATGGAAATAATGTACAAGTAGATCATCTCAAATGTTAAGAATCTCTCTCCGGGATTCATTCATGTTAAAAAAAAGCAGTAAATTGCTACTAAATGTTGCTCTCTATTGACATATTTTACCTTATAACTAGGCAGACTGTCCAGACCTGGATACTCTTCGATGTCTCCAGTTCTCACATTAAAACAGGCACCATGAAAGGGACATCTCACTCTGTCACCAACCAGTGCTCCTGGTTTATTAGAGAACATGCAGTTAACACTTCTCAAACATTTAATAAAAGGTATTAATTCAGATATATAGAGATTGAAGGTTTACCTTTGGCTAGAGGAGCGTTGTAATGAGTGCACCGGCTTCCAACAGCACTGTACTGACCCTGAGTACGCACCAGCAACACCTTCTGGTCCCCCACAGTCACTTCCTTCATCCTTTGGAAACACAAAAGAAGAGAAATGGTGAAGAAAAAAAGCTCCAAGTCGTCATGAAAGCGTTGATCTATCTTTCCCCGATAGTGGTGATCTTTTTCCAGTAAGAAGAAGCGTTGTGTGACTTACTGTCCATCTTTCAGGTCAGCCTCCTGACATACCATCCCAGTCACCTGCTCCTGCTCCTCACCTGGTTCCTGGCACCGATTCATTCCTGCAAGACATGAGCCACATTATGAAAACATGACTATAGTTAGACTTGAATTACAACTGGCTTTGGGTGGACCATAAGCAGGCTCTGCAAAGGAGACACGGCATACAGGCACTGTTAAATCACAAGTCTCCACCCCACCTGCAAGCATGGTATATAACGCCACTGCTGATTAAACCACTCCTCCTAGATTATATAAATCTGCCCTCCAGGCCTCAACCCTCCCTTTTCCCTCCAAACAATCCCAGGCAGAACAAAGAGAGAGTGGTGTGAGTTTGATATGGCTTTTGTACCTTTATAATTTATTTGGTTGAAATTAAATATATATTGTTTAAAAGTTAACAGATTGTTTTGTGTTATGTTAGATACCTGAGTTTAATCCTATGTCAAGGACAAAAAGCAAATTCCAGATTGTGGATGCATGAAGATGTAAATTGAAATGATCCACATTTATTATTTGTATTATATTTATGAGATATATAATATCATCTGTTAATGTTTCTTTGTATAGAAAAAATCATCCACCAACTGCCATCCAACCTAACCACCTTGACTACAATAAATTGTTGGAACGGCTCCCTGGATCCTGTGTTTAAATGTGCACCACATAAGATGTTTTATGAACCAACGCCACGACAAGCAACATAGCGTCTTCAGGCACTGAAGAGTAGGGCTGTCCCGGATAAAAATGTTTGTACTTCGAAGCTTCGGTGAGTAATATTCGAAAATATTCAAAGCTTCACTTCGCGGCGCAGCAAGCTGACATGTTCTTCTTTCTGTCTGTCTCCATCATCTCCACCGTTTCAGTGCTCTACACACAACAAACAGCGGTATCCGTTGGCGAATAACTAATAATAATGAATGTTGAATATGATTAATGTTATGGTATTATTCCTTATTTCATGGGATTTTTTTTGACATTTATACTATATACTGTACTCATATATAAGCAAAAAACAAACGAAGAAACTAAAAAAATGGAAAAAACAAAGCATTCGAATACTGATTGCAGGTTGAATACCATGGCAACAGTCGAAGCTTCGAAGTATTCGGGTCAGCCCTGCAAGAGTTTCACTTAGTGAAGTTTATTTTGAAGGTACATTATGTCATTGATCAAATAATGATCTTACTGCACTATAACTTTTACTCTTGTGTGTTATACTCTATTTTAGCTTCGATCCTAGCTTTTATTTTTAGCTTGTTTTCATTTTCTAATATTTAATGTTTTTATAACTGTTTTAATTATGTCTTAAGTTCTTTTGCACTTTGTCGCAATGTTCTTGAATGTTTATGTAAAGCACTTTGAATTGCCCTGTTGCTGAAAAGTGCTATACAAATAAAGCTGCCTTGCCTTGACCTTTGTTTTGTTTTTTTTACTCTTCATCTAAACCATTGGGCCAAAATAACCATAAATTAATTTCATGAATGAGCATTATTGTACTATAAACTCCATTATACAACATTTATTAACCTGTTTGCTGTATATTTTCTTAGTGCAAATAAACACACTTGAATGCCTATGTTTTGTGGTCATTGTGCTTGTTTTGCAAACTCTTATCTACTCCTCACACAGCCTTCAAGGGTAAAGGACATAACAAACAATACAGACAAATATGATAATGTTTAACAAAACACATGCAAATAAGATAGATGAGCATGCACATTTCGCACTGTGTTCTCTGTTTATTGTCTGCAGAGGATACATTGCTGTGAAGCTGACATAAAGGCGTTTGACCTGAGCAGTTACTAAACAATATGTTTAATGGTAGGGTAGGTCATTACAGTGAGAGTTCATCAGACTCGTCTGACAGAACAGAACCGGCTTTTCAACAAACCCCCTAATCACCTTTAACACAACTCTTCATGACATTTAGCTGCATTAATAACTGAAACGTGAAACCTCCATGAAGCTGAGCTCACCTGTTTTCTTCAGCCGAGAACAGTCAGTAAATGATGCATCTGCTGCTATAAACTGGTCCTCTCGGTGTTTTCTGCAGAGGAGGAAGAAGCGTGGTGCGTTCAAGAGCAGAGGAGCGCAGGACAACTGAGTACCCGCATGACAGGCTGCTGGAATCACATGATACCTGCGAGCTCCTCCCACAACCAACCATAACAAGAGAAGGGATATTGGATGGAGGATGGATCTTATATATATAATTTTTTAAATAAGGCACGGAAGTTGCAGTACCGCCGTTTGGCCACTACGAATACGTTTTATGGCGCATGCGCACAGAATGTCATGACGTGACGTCACATCACATCATGATGTGACGTCATCTGCTGCTTTTTATCATGATGTCATGGCTTTGATCTGGATGTGACTTCACGATAGAAGGAAAGCCATGGCTTTGATCTGGAACTTACATATAAGATGAGATGAGCTGTATTGGGGAGATTTGCAGTGAAGGCTACAGCAGCAAAGGGGAGAGTGCAGGAAACAAGGAGCAGCAGTAGAAAACAAAACTCGCGATACAACACAGTGCAAAAAGCAAATATAGGCCAGCTGCTTTCCACACTATTCATTTACAATGACTTCTGAGGAGAATAAGATTATCAATACGCAGACAGAGGACGAACGCCTGACACCTCAGCTGAAGACAGCTCAGCTGAAGACAGACTCCCTGGACAGACATGACCTACTGAACCTTTATAACGAATCGCAGACAGAGAACGAACGCCTGAGAGATCAGCTGAGGACATTTCAGCAGATGACAGTTTACCTTGAACCAAATAACCATTGTGACAATACGCAGACAGAGGACCAACACCGGACAGCTATCCTGACGACACCTCAGGAGTGGACAGCCTACATCAAGGTAGCTCACCTGCTAAACCGGTATAACAAACCGCAGACAGAGACCGAAGTCCTGAGAGCTCAGCAGAGGACACCTGAGCAGATGACAGCTTTCCTGGAATCAGTGAAGAGGAGGCTTCAGGTGAAGGACACATCGTCTACGATGCTCAGTGACGCTCTATCTGGGGATGAGAGCTCCTTGAGGACTACACCTGAGGATCAGAAGCTCCCAAAGGCTCCAGATGCTGAGGGTCCGACCAGAAGTTGGTGGCCCAGCACTGCTAACGTTATACGGGGAGTAGCTTGGTGTGCCTGCATCGCCACTGTGGGTGTAGCGACCTATAATGTGTGGCAGCATACAGGCGTATTTGACCCCTGTCTACAGACACAGTTTTGGAGGTGTTGGGGTGCTAGACCTCACACCACACAGGGTGATCACCTCATGCAATATGAAGTGTAGCACCGTCACATCATGCGATATGAAGTGTAGAGTTAGCATGTTCTCTCCGTGTCAGTGGGGTTTTTCTCCAGGTGTTCTGGTTTCCTCCGACGATCCAAAGACATGCCTCATGACCTCTCGCCTAACGTGAGCTGTGAGGGCTCATATTGAGTGAGAGGTATTCAGAAAACACATTCTGAAAAATAAAAAATAATTAATAAAATAAACTAAAAAAATAATAATAATTTAGAAGGGGAATTGAATCTGCAGGAAAACTGAGTATCATGATAATGAGAAAAATAAAAAATGAAAAATAAAATGAACACTTTACTTCGTTTCACTTTATTTCTATTATTTTATGTCGGACAAGTAACAAATAAGTGAAAAACAAAACAAGAACTAGAAGTGCACTCGGAGAGCGCAGACCTCCGCCAAGGCAGGTTTCATGTACCTCGACGATGGTTTAGGTGAGTTTTATTTTGTTTCTGTCCAGTTTGAATGAAGTGTTTTACGATGCTCCGCTACCTACAGCTGATCTCAACATGAACAAAAATACACGTGAATGATGGCGCATTATTCTCATAATATTATGACTTTTTTCTCTTAAACTTCTGACTTTATTCTCATAATTACAACTTTGTTTCTCGTTAACTTCTGACTTTATTCTCATAATATTACAACTTTTTTATCGTTAACTTCTGACTTTATTCTCATAATATTACAACTTTTTTATCGTTACCTTGTGACTTTATTTTCATAATATTACAACTTTTTTATCGTTAACTTTGACTTTATTCTAATATTATTTCAACTTTTTTATCGTAAACTTCTGACTTTATTCTCATAATATTATGACTTTTATTCTCATAAACTTCTGACTTTATTGTCAGTATCTATATAAAATAAAATCGTGCAATAAAGTAAAAGCGTGTGATGGGTAAATGTATGACGTGTCTCTTTATTGTCCAATGAATGACTTGCTGTCCTCCAACGGTTTATAGCATGTATATAGCAAATTTACTTCAAAAGTTACATTTGCAAAAATGTCTGGAAAGAAATGAAAAAGTGGAGCTCAAAAACGTAAATATCAAAGAGAAAAATTACAGCGGGAGTCACAGCTATTAGGAAAAATCCCCAAACTGACTGGATATTTCAAAGCTGCTAGCCCCGAGAGGTCGAGAGGACCGAGGCCAGAGAAAGGACACCTCCGGGCCGGGCTGCTTCCACAGGTTAGTCTCTTCGCTAGCCGTTAGCATAGCTAGCAAGCCAGGAGTGTGTTCCAATCCACGTACTTCCAGAAGTACACTTCAATGTAGTGTACTTTGTGCACTCTGTACTCACTTGAGTAGTGCGTAAATTTCAACGGGGTAGGGTCGTCTCAAATCGAATACTCTGCGGCGCACTGACCGGAAATGACGATCGCAACATTTGACCGCGGCTTGCTACCCGCCAAAATATCTTCTGAAAAAAAAGGAAAGCAGAGTGGAAATTACGTTTCCAACGTCGTAGCCTAAGCCTACGATGTGTCCTCCTGTCGGCTGAAAATGTACCGGTATGTTTACGTATTGTATTGTTTTTTTCTGTTATCAACGTCTGTTTGAATAGTGGTCGTGGCTCCGCCCCTTCCGCTACGTAGCCAAGATGGAGGCAAATGGGTGTGGAAAGTGTCCAGCGTTCCACACTCAACGATCTGACCGTTTTGAGTACAACATCCGGGTACTTTGAGTATGTACCTCACCCACCACCCAATAGCTGTGACACTAGCTTTTCCATGTCGAATTTGATTGACTTTATTCTCATAATATTACGACTTTATTCTCATAATATTACGACTTTTTTCTCTTAAATTTATGACTTTATTCTCATAATACGACTTTTTTCTCGTTAATTTCTGACTTTATTCTCATAATATTACAACTTTTTTTCTCGTTAACTTCTGACTTTATTCTCATATTATTACAACTTTTTTTCTCGTAAACTTATGACTTAATTCTCATAATATTACACATTTTTTTCTCGTTAACTTCTGACTTTATTCTCATAATATTATGACTTTTATCCTCATAAACTTATGTCTTTATTCTCATAATATTACGACTTTTTTTCTCATAAACTTCTGACTTTATTATCATAATATTATGACTTTTTTCTCATAGACGTATGACTTTATTCTCGTAATATTAAGACTTTTTTTCTCATAAACTTATGACTTTATTCTCATAATATCATGACTTTTTTTTCTAAATTTAAATATATGTTTAAAAACATCCAGGAGGACAACAGGTTGTGCGAATTTGAATATGACACATTTTCTTATGTATCGTCCACACTATTATGAGTTGAGAACTTCTATCTGTTCAAAATCCAGAAATGTTTTGGTGCTCGGATGATGACAAATTAGAATGGCTATTTAATTTTAATGCTTTTAAGTTGGCTTTTTTTGTTTCTCAAGCTTGGTTAAAACATCAATTATAAAGGTCCTGAGACAGAGGCCAAACACCCATTCACTTTTACCTGCTGTTAATGACAGGATAATACCAGACTGCTGTTTAAATACCATTTAACCGGATGGTGGCGCTGTGTCACCAAATATTACAGCAGTCATTCACCACCATGGCTCCATGACTCTGACTTGAATGAGCTGTTTTCCCTCCACTTTACACTGAGTGAAACAACATTGAAAAGTTAAATATCCATCATGTTTCAAGGTCCAGTTATAATATCAAACAATACTAGTGTATAATAGATGTTGTGCTAAATCAAAGCACCATGCCATGTGTTACATATTCTGTAGTTACATCATGTGAAACAAACTACTATTCACATCAACCCACGGGGTGACCCATTGAGGTGGGTGAGAAGCAATGTTGCCTTCAAGTGCTCTTCGTACTATGCAGGCTCCTCGTTAGTCAGACAGTAGATAGAGATGTGCATTAATGACTTTATTCGTAATATCATGAGAATAAAGTCAGAAGTTAACGAGAAAAAAAGTCATAATATTATGAGAATAAAGTCATAAGTTTAAGAGCAAAAAAGTTGTGTTATGAGAATAAAGTCATAAGTTTATGAGGAAAAACAGTCGTAATATTATGAGAATAAAGTCATAAGTTTATGAGAAAAAAAGTCTTAATATTATGAGAATACAGTCAGAAGTTTATGAGAAAATAAGTCATAATATTATGAGAATAAAGTCAGCAGTTAACGAGAAACAAAGTTGTAATATGAGAATAAAGTCAGCAGTTAACGAGAAAAAAAGTTGAGAATAAAGAATAAAGTCATAACCAGTGTGGCGCATTTTAGCAGCAGATATAATTTAGTTTTTTCTTATGTGAATTTTGAAAGTGATTATGAAATTGAATCACAGAAAGATTTAGGCTGATAGAAGGGTACTAGTTTTTATTTGTCTATTTTGCTTGAGCAACAGGTATTTCAGGCTTTCTCGCTCTGACATCTCTCCATTAATGCATGTATATAGGTCCTGTTTGTGCATGTGTGTGTATTTACTGTGTAAATATTGCGTAATATTGAGTGAAAAAAATGAATTTCCCCTCGGGGATCAATAAAGTGCCTTTCTTCTTCTTCTTTCTTCACACTTATGGTGGCTGCCACTCACTTATCCCACTTCAGCTCCAGTCAGGGCCACCAAGTTTGGATTTTCTGTGTCTAAACACCTGGTCAAAAGATAACTATGAATAAACTGGACATGTTCTTCATATCCTGGATTTGCTTTCAATTTTCTGAGAAATACTCAAATAGGACATATACTTTAGATAGTGTGTTCACTAGGGCTGGGTATCTTCTGAATTGTTTTGGGATACTTGTGCCAAACAATACCTGAGTTTCAGTAGGCCTACTAATACCAAAACAATATTTTTTCTCAATAACTTACTTACAGACAAGTCTCTGTCGGTAGCAAAAAAAATATTGAGTTTTGATACGCAGCCATGTCTATATTATTTATACTTTAAAGATGTCAGTGTAGATATCATATACCAACAATGTGAATAAAATTGAAGCAGTAAGCCTAAACATGAGAAAAACGTTTCCTTCCTGTTTGTCAAGTTTTATTGACAGTAGCTTTTCCATGTTGAATTAGATTGACTTTATTCTTATAATATTACGACTTTTTTTCTCGTCATTTTCTGACTTTATTCTTATGATACAACTTTTTTCTCTTAAACATATGACTTTATTCTCATATGACTTTTTTCTCGTTAATTTCTGACTTTATTCTCATAATATTACGACTTTTTTTCTCGTAAATTTATGACTTTATTCTCATATTACAACTTTTTTCTCGTAAACGTATGACTTTTTTTCTCGTAAACTTGTGACTTTATTCTCATAGTATTACGAATTTTTTTCTCGTAAACTTCTGACTTTATTCTCATAATATTACGACTTTTTTTCTCATAAACTTCTGACTTTATTCTCATAATACTACAACTTTTTTCTCTTAAACTTCTGACTTCATTCCCATAATATTACGACTTTCTTTCTCAAAAACTTATGAATTTATTCTCATAACACAACTTTTTTTTCTCATAATATTATGACTTTATTCTCATAATATTATGACTTTATTCTCTTTCCCTCAATGTGGCCCCTTACTCCATCATAGTCTTGACCTTTTGCACTATATTTTTCTTTATGCACCAAAACAAACCTACATGACAACATATAACCATTTCTAGTTTGTAACATTTCCGACAGCCCTTGAAGGCAGCCCAACATATGCAGCGTGCTCCTGGCCTCGCCTCCTCATAGTATAGGGCGGCGAAAGCCCACCCTCTGGTTTCTGTTGTGGATGTTACACAAAAAAAAAAGTTACACAAGCATAGAGGATGAGGTCTTTACAGCCAGGGGGGACGGTTTCACAACTGCCCTCACGCCTACATCTGTCACCCACTTCCACACCGGTCACACCTGCTGCAACAAGGCTTTTCTTTGGAGGAAATATTACAGAAAAACATCACAATCATTCAGTCAGTGCGGAGACTCGTCCACGCCTCCTCTCTCTGTACAATAACCCTGAAAGAAACACGCTGTTTTCAAGCCAGAGTGGCTAGACATGACTGGGAATACACCGGTATGTTAACGTGATTGCCTCGCAAACAAGTATCTCATAGTCGCGTCTGTCTGGAGCGCATCTACTCTAGTGCGTCTCACATTGAGGACTTCACTTATACTACAATATTTGAGCCATGGAGTTGAGTTCAGTGATATTAACCACCGGGAGCTCAGTGGGTTTCTTCAGTCTTGTGAACGCTGGAGTCGGACAGCTGCCTATGCCTGAGTCTGCCTGCAGGAATGCATGGAAATGGAGAAACATCGCCACATCCTTTACGCACAGCTTTATCACTGCGATATGGGCAGTGCTTTGGTAAGTTATGGTAGTTTATTCTCATAATATAAAGACTTTTTTCTGTTAAACTTATGACTTTATTCTCATAATATTAAGACTTTTTTCTCATAATATTAAGACTTTTTTTCATAAACTTCTGACTTTATTCTCATAATATTACGACTTTATTTCTCATAAACTTCTGACTTTATTCTCATAATATTACGACTTTATTTCTCATAAACTTCTGACTTTATTCTCATAATATTAAGACTTTTTTTCTTGTAAACTTATGACTTTATTCTCATAATATTAAGACTTTTTTTCTTGTAAACTTATGACTTTATTCTCATAATATTAAGACTTTTTTCTCATAAACTTCTGACTTTATTCTCATAATATTGAGACTTTTTTGCTCTTAAACTTATGACTTTATTCTCATAATATGACTTTTTCTCATAAACTTATGACTTTATTCTCATAATATTATGACTTTTTCTCATAAACTTATGACTTTTTTCTCATAATATTATGACTTTTTTTCTCTTAAACTTATGACGTTATTCTCATAATATTAAGACTTTTTTGCTCTTAAACTTATGACTTTATTCTCATAATATTATGACTTTTTCTCATAAACTTATGACTTTTTTCTCATAATATTATGACTTTTTTTCTCTTAAACTTTTGACTTTATTCTCTTAATATTAAGACTTTTTTTCTCATAATATTATGACTTTTTTAAACCCAACAAAAAAAACAGTTTTATTCACTTTTAATTAAAGCAGGATCTGATTGGAAATAAATGGTTTAATATGTCTATCTTCGGAGCATGGGGTTTTATAATTGGATGCTGGCTTTTGGTGTTTTGTGTTCAAAATTTGCTTTATTTTTCCTTAATTTTTATGTTCTTTTACTGACTTTATGTTATTCATTGTTGACCAACCTTGATTTTTGCCATGCTGCTTGCACAGCAAGCTACCAAGAGGCTATTAATAATAGATATAAATATATATGTTTAAAAACATCCAGGAGAACAACAGGTTGTGCAAAGTTGAAAATGAATCACATTTTCTTATGTATCGTCCACACTATGATGAGTTAAGAACTTCTATTTTAAATGTTCAAAATCCAGAAATGTTTTGCTGCTGGGATGATGACAAATTAGAATGGCTATTTAATTTTAATGCTTTTAAGTTGGCTATTTTTGTTTCTCAAGCTCGGTTAAAACGTCAGGATGGTTTATTTGTTTAGTATTATTTGTAATTTATATTGCTATTTCTGCATTTGTGTTTTCTTTATTTTTATAAATAATAGTGTCTTGTAAGCCCTTTTTTGGGCTGGACATATTATTTATGTGTGACACAATAATAATAAAATAAAATCAATATATGATGTAGTCTAGTAAGAAGCTTAATGACTGCCACTTTAATCTACTTTCATTGTAAAGATATCACTCTCAAATAAAGTTCTTCAAACTGTAAAACACACCTTTTTAAATGATTTCTTCTGTTTATCTTTTCAGCTTTTTCCTTCACCCCCGGATGGCTGAAGATTTGATAGAAACTCACTCTGTGTTTTCTCACGCTTTGGTGTCGTTTTCTATCGGTGAGTATCCTGACAGCACTGCTACAGTGTTCAACTACAAATTGTGCCCCGTGTTTCTGAATGGGCCGGGTGCTAGAGACTGAGTGCACCCATAGGTGCTGCCATCATAAGGGGAAATTGGGAAGTGACATTTATCCATCCCAGCTAGTCTCCTTGTCTTACATGGTGTCAGTTATAGGTCAAAGAGTTTCATGTAAAACATTTATTTTAACCAGCTGATACAAGTCTTAACTTGACAAGTAGTTATTAGTTTAATCAGTTGGATATGAGAGAGATAAGAAAAACTGATTTAACACCTGAAGCCAATAAAAGCACATTGTCTGTAAGAGTTGGACAGACATGAGAAACTGAGCACTTTTTACACATCAGTGCCACCCTGATTACTCAACAAATTAGCAATAGAGTGCTGCAAGAATGAGTCCTAAAACCTGTAAACGAGTTAGCATTTTAGCACCCCGGTTCCTTCGTCTGGAAGTCAATGGGTTTGTTGAACGGGTTTTTTTAGTTAAGAGACTGAAATAAGGTCTGTGGTTAACACAAGCTTAAGAGGTTTTAACTTTTTTGTTCGGTAAATATCCCACTCGTGAATTTTGAAGCCTTAATGGATACTTGTGCCATACAATACCTGAGTTTCAGTAGGCCTACTAATATTAAAACAATATTTTTTTTTCAATACCATACTTGCATACAAGTTTCTGTCGGTAGCAAAAAACTATTGAGTTTTGATACACAGCCAAAGTGCCTATATTATGTATACTTTAAACATGTCATCATATATCGACAATATAAATAAAAATTGAAGCAGTAAGCCTAAATCATGAGAAAAACATTTGCTTCCTGTTTGTCAAGTTTAATTGACAGTAGCTTTTCAAATTCAAATTTTGATTGATTATTCCCAGACACATCCCCAGGTCAATGTTTTGCACATTGGTGCACAAAACTGTACAGCTCTTCCGTTTTAGAGTTTTCATCTTAAAAAATTCAAATCTCCACCAGTGATGTAGAAAATATTACATTCCTGTCTACACCTCTGTGTATATATATATATTTTAAGTGGCTAAATGAGACTACTAAACGTCATCTCGCCAACTCGTCTACCTTTACAGCCTCGTTGTGTATACTTGCGCCCATGCGACCGTGGTGTAGTTTGTTTATAGCCTAACGTTAGCTTTTAACTTCTGGCAATTGCGTTCACACTTCAAAAGTAATAAAAGTGGTGTTCATTTGTCAAGATTATCTTGCTGAACAAAACATGTAAGTATCATTAATGTGTATTTGCTACAGGGCTTATTTTCTGCAATAATGCAATGAGAAATTCCCATTGGCTTTTCATTGAGGGAACCAGGGCGGTGTTAATTTCCTGGTTGGCCTACAAAAATATGTCATCCCTGGAGCACTCTATTGACATGTTGACGTGCTCTATCATTTCTCAAGTTTTCTGGCTGTTCATTGTTTCTACAATTCCCTGACATCGGGTCTTTCAAATTTAAACATTCTCACTTTTTTATCTATGAGTGAATTACAGATGGACGTTATTGATTCTGGGGTGTGTTTTCGGGTGTATGTGCCCTCCCTTTAATTTGACTCCGACCCCTGTTACTCTCGTTGGCCTGACTGAAGTTCACATGTCCTGTAGATTATTTTTGTAATCCACAATGTAGGCTACAGTGACTTTTACCATCTACTCTCCGTAAACCAAATTAGAGACTTGCATGAATTAGATTTCGCTTGATGCGACCCCACATTCTTAAAATAGCAACTCGCCCTGTTTTTACTATTTTCTCATTAATCCTTAAAATATTCCAGAGCAACTAGCGGCACATGAGCCCCCTTAAGTCTACTAATTTATTGGATCTGTGCCGGTCAACAAGGGCTCCCCAAGGATTCCCGGGATGTTTGACATTCTTTCAGGAAGCCCAGCCCTGGAAGCTGGCAAAGCAAGGGGCAGAGTCGGTATGTGAAGATCAATGGTGGGCATTATTATCAGTCCTAGGCACCAGGCGTAACCCCGTACAGTCATGTGACATCACCAAGACAGTAACTGCGCAAAAAAGTCAGTTGATTTATGCAAGCCGTGCACGTCGGATGCCAGTGGTAACAGAAAGGGGAGTCATTCATTCAAAAACAACTGGAGTGCTTCTCCCGAGTCCTCCCACTAGAGATGTGGTGTGATTCTGAGGCCTCAGCAAGCTGGAGTGAGGAGATTTGTCCACCCGATTTGAGCTCGCTGTGAAACCACGCTGCAAACCTCGCAGCGACATGCCATAAATGATTCTCCACTTGTTGAATGAAGACCTTGTTCAATGCCTAGCCCTAGAACAATGTCTTGCACAGGAACGCAACGGTTCATGTGTGTAATACTGTTGTCATGTGCCTTTACTACTCTACTCTACATTCTCCATGTTAAAGAATAAGTCTCTCTACCTGTGGTGTTTCACCCTTATAGAATATAATAGAATAGTAAGTTACCTCTGATACAGAAAAAAAGCACTGATAGTGATAGTAAGTATTGCTCAATGGGAACATTTTGTTGATATAGTATTAAGAAGTATTCATAATGCTATGCATAATGCAAGTCAAGTTTAAACAGACCGCAGAAACAAAAAGCCTCAAGATGTTTACATGCCGCAAGAACTTGGCCAGTAAGGTCTCTTATACCTAAAGGGACAGTTTGGGTGTTTTGAAGTGGGGTTGTATGAGGTACTTATCCATAGTCGGTGTATTATCTACAGTAGATGACGGTCGGCACGCCCCCAGCTTGGAGAAGCAGACAGGAGTACCACATGGAACCAAAGCAATGTACTGCTGTGGACGGGGCCGGCAGCGTATAAAAACATATTTTAGACACCTAAAAGAAAGGCCCACCTAAAAAAAATCAAAATCAGTTTAAGTGTACTATATATGCTATATTTAGAATATTTTCACCTCTTTACCTTGCTGTCAGGCAGCCCTTTCTGACTTGGAACTGAAGCTGTTTTATCCATCTATGCTCTCGCCAAAGCTACCAGACTCCTTTAAAAAAAACTGTAATTTTACCTCACAGAACACGGTAGCTGCTCGACTACTGCTGCCTTGAGTAGTTAAGTTTGTTTGTGCTATTGTGCGACTGTGGTGCATCTGAACTAACCAAAGTCACTCAATAGCACAAACAAACTAACCGATCGAGGCAGCAGTAGACCAGCAACTCCCGTGTTCTGTGAGGTAAAATTTTAGGTTTTTTCAATGGAGTCTGGTAGCTTCAGAATCATAGACTGAATAACTGTCTCACGTCAAGGTAAAAAAAGTACCTCATACAACCCCACTTCAAAACACCCACACTATCCCTTTAACTGGGTTATTCCAACAGAGACATTAGGCTCGTTCGAGATGAGCCAGGCCTGCGCAGAATCGATCACCGGCGATTGCCGCGCAATGCATGCCAGTTAGATTTGTGTCCGACTTGATGCCGACTTGCTCTGACGTCATACACACGTGGGCAACGATAACCTCACAAGATCGAGGCGGCCGCAGTTTTTAGAACCAGACGCCGCAGTTGCTCTCCACCGACTGCATTATGGGAAACGCCTGGCTCGCGCCTGATCAAAGAGCTGATTGGCTATTAATTTTGAAGCAAACACCACGTGTTGTAAAAAGTCACAACTTTCTGTGTTTGTATTGTAATATTTAACACTAGATTGTAGGATATTAGTCTCATGTTGTGCAATGAAGGTTTCATCTCTTAACGAACATATCTTGTGTGGTTGATAATAATAATAATTATAATAATGAAGGTTATTTGTAAGCACTTATCAAAACGAGGGCTCATTACAAAGTGCTTTACAAGGCGGACATAAAAATAATAAAGGATTCGATCCAACGCCAGATACCCGCACATGTCCACATATATTTACAAATAAATATAAATAAAGCCCGACGTGGTCTGAAAACTACAAGTTGCCTACAGATCGTTTTTTAAACAGGATGTAATTTTTCTGTGACTTCCTATAAATTCAGTGAAGGCTGCTTGAAACGGCTGGAAACTGTCCGACTTGACCACAGCTTTTTGTTACCGCCCCCCTGCTGCTGACGCCTGATCTCGTCTTCTTTCCAGGCGAGGCGCAGGTCATCTCGAACGAGCTTATTGTGTCGTATCAGCCTGAAACTCAGTTCTATGACTAACTGGTTTAATGTAAACATGCCAATGAATCTCACCCCACAGGATCTTGAATGGGGAAAACTAACTAGTCAAGTAGTATCGGATTGCTTTGTTCTCAGTGTAGACATTAACTGTGCAGAGAACATAAAGAGTAAGGGTGCGTTCCAAATCGCATACTTTTTCTTTTTACTTATAGTGCATACTGCAGCTGTGTAGTGTTGCATGCAGTATGCATAACATTGTGCCTCTAGTACGTACTGTGCGTTCCAATACCTATACTACCATACTATTTAGTATGCCAGAAAAAGATTTAGTATGTCCCAATACATAATATGTCAAATTACGGTATGCCAAAAATACCAGGACGTCGTACTACACCCGGTCACATTTTGCAGTATGCAAGCCAGCATGCTTTTCTGGTTATTCTGACCCACAATCCTCTGTACAGGGGATACATGAGCAAGAGGGTCAAAGTTCAAGATGCAATGTTATGAGGAAGTAGTATGCGTACTGCATGAAACAGTACGTACTTTGTAAGGGCAGCTGCAGTACGTACTAGAAGTAAAAAGAAAAAGTATGCGATTTGGAACGTAGCCCTATACTCCGTTTTTCTTTCTCTTTGTCATTCTTTGTTCCACCTGTATGTTTTCAATACAAATGTCAAACAGTACTCAATGAATCATTATAAAATCACAAGGACAAGAGAAGAGATGTCAGTTAACTGCCATTTTTATTTATTCACACACTGCTCCAATTGGTTGTTTATGGCTAAACTTGACCCAAACTCGACCTCTTGTGGGGGAAAAAAAGCTATTGTTGAAAAGACTACATTGGCGTGGAGTTCCCTCTGTCGTCAATGCTCTTATGAAACAATATGAACTAGATCATGCAAATAAACCAATCTTTTGATAATGATTTGTTGTGCAGCTAGTAGTAAGTGCATTTCCTTATGGTGAAACGAACCCAAACGTGTCACCACATCGACAAAAGGGTCCTGGTGTCAAATTTCCAGCATAATGAGGTTAATTCCAGTCTCACCAAAGCCCTGAGCTCCCTCGCACCCCTTCATCCCCATCCCCAACACTTCATTATTTTTTCCAGCATTGTGAATAGCTGTCACCATGGATACAGCTGGTGGCGGCGAAGGGGTGGGGTTGGTGGATATGAATAGCCCCTCTCCAAGACGCATCTTGCTTGCCATCGCTGTCGTCATGGAAGCAGGGTCCCCCTTGATACACTTGATATTCTCGAGGCTTCTCTTCTCCAATAGATCTGTCATGCTTTGGTTGATTAATGAATTGCTAAACCTAAAGATGTCATTAACGTTGGCTAAATGCTCTCTATCCTCACAGGTTACTTCATCAATGACTTCCTTGACATGGTGGTGCACCAGAAGCTGAGTCTGAGCTGGGAGCTTCTCTTTCATCACTTTGTGGTAGGTGTTTCAAGCATGACTGTCACAGTTTAAGATGAGCTATGGTCCAAAGATGTTTCACCTTGACCGATACTGACAGTAGACTAGATCTGACTTTTGCATCTGTGCAAGAAATCCTGCCAACTCTAAGAATTCAATATACAGTAGTCACTGCACAGATGAAACATGCAGCAAAACCCCAGAACACCTGTCAGAAGCACATACATGAGAAAGACAAAATACCCGACTTTCTCGTCTAGTGAGAGAGGACAAGTGAGGGAGGAACAAAGAGACAATCATTCCAGTGTGACAGACCCCCCTCTTCTCCCGCCAACCATTCAACCCTCTTTCATGCCTCGAGAAAGTTGCGGGAAGCACAGGTCGGATCAGTTAACCCCTCCCCCATTCCTGCTCTTAAACACTATGGAAAATAACCTGAAGTGGAAATATAGAACTGCATCCCGATTGAATATTTTCTCTCTCTGCTTACGAGAGCGTGACCTACATCCAAGACCGTGCTGATGTTGTGTGTTGCTTTCTGTTGCCAAGCTCTCGTCTTGTTATTGTAGTGTGTTACACACCTCACAAGATCTGTTTATTTAAATGTTTTATTGGAGGTGTTTCTGACAGGATTGGAGTGGATTTGTGCTTTACAGCGGTCACGATTTATGTGTGTTTGGATGTTAATGCAGGCATGTTTTCAACGTGGAAATATTTCTCTGCAGAATTTAGAAATCAGGCCACTGAGGACGTGGCTCATCATCTTCCATGTTGATGATGTTCTAGTTACAGATTTATAAAAGAACAACATGCTTAAAATAGCTGCATACTTAATATATAAATATGGGCATACAGTGTATATAAATGTAAACATACTCTGTAATATGGACTCTCATTATGTCCTGATGAATATCATTTTAAAGGACCAGTGTGTAGGATTTAGTGCCATCTAGCAGCGAGGTTGCACATTGCAACCAACTGAATACCCCTCCACTCACTCCTCCATTTCCAAGCGTGCCGGAGAACCTACAGTGGCCTTCAGGTAACTTAAAAACATGACAAGCTCTCTCTAGAGCCAGTGTTTGGTTTGTCCGTTTAGTGCTACTGTAGAAACATGGCGGAGCAACATGGCGAACTCTATGTAGATATGAAGGGCTCATTCAAAGCTGACAAAAACAATTCTTAGTTTCAGGTGATTTTACATCACTTAAAACATAGTTATGAATATTATATTCCATTTCTACCAATAAATCTCCCTCTCTGGTGTTCTCAGGTAGATATTTTCCCGCACATTTACATACAAATCAACTCATAAATTTCAATTGGAACTCCTTTTCAGTATCTCTCTCACACAAACACATTGAGGGCTTTTACACCAACATGGAGGCTGACAGTGTACCAGGAATGTTTTTATCTACTGGCCCACGTTTCTACTGGTTTTGGTAGTCGAATGGCTGCGTGATAAGGTATGGGAATTCCCTGCAAGAAACACACGGCATAACCACTACCATAACAGACCACATACAATATTTGCGCATATGCAAATAATACATAAGTTAGAAAGGTTAGTGATCATTTGTGATATTTTCCTGTGTTTGTTGCTGGAGAGTCACTGTTTCATCAAGCGCGGGCAAATCTACTACCTCAGGTATAGCACTGAGGCTTGATGATTAACTGCATCATTTCACTAAATGCACCAGCTATCTACAATAATGTAAATCATCTTAAATTGCTTTGCATGAGGTGCCATTTCTTGGCAAACTTTCCATTTATGAATCATTAACTTTGAGTAACATTTTGCCAATAAAACTTTGGCCTCCTTGACGGACCTATGGGTGTATAAAGAGAACTGGGTACAGCGTTGGAGGCGGGCTCCCGTTCATTCCTATGAAAGTTGCTCAGTGGCGCATGAAGCCAAAATGGCTCGACTGCCGAGTGACAAAGTACCAAGATCATCCAGCGATCTTCCGCATCCATTGGGCCCATAGAGCAGGGGCAGTAGCGTTTTCTTTAACTACGCCTCCCAGCCCTCGGTTACTGACATCCTTCTCCCAATGTAAGTCTATGGGAAAAAGTCTTTCGGCCCAATCGCATCACGTAACGGACACAGAAGTTGTATTTCCGCCGTTTGCCCACAAAAATTTGTTTCAAAGCCCGACGCTCATCTTGGGGGCTTGGACGGACCGCTAAATTATGGTTTACTTGTGAATTTTGGTCATTTTTACTCAAGTCAAATGTCAATATCCTTACTTCTTCTCATGATGCTTCTGATGAGGAATTAACCTGATGATAATTGACTGTACTAGCCTGAGACATCAGGGGTCCTTTGTTTCTAAACAAGGTTAAAGGCACACCTGAGTCAGTTTTTGTCAGGTGAGAACCAGTGTTTCAGTTGTGAAAATACAAAGAGTCATTCAAGATTCGTTGTGGGAACCAGCTCCAACACCAACGGGTTGTTGGTGGCGAAGGCCTCACAGAGTTTGAAAGCAGATAGCCGTTTTGTCTTTTTTTTCTGAAAGTCTTGTTTTTTTTTTTCTCCTTCACTTCCTGGAAGCCAAATGAATGGATGCTTTGGTCCGGCCAGCTGGCCTCTGATTGTCACTAGAGTGTGGGAGGGACGGAGACTTCTTCCTCATTCACATGGATTTCTATGTTTCTCAGCGAGCTAACTCTCTCTCTACATATTCCCTTCGTTTCCCTATTGTACCATCATCAAGACTTTCATTCATCCTTTTCTATGACGTTTGCTCCCTGACTCCTACGTACCTTTCTGAAAGCCTGTCCCCCTTCAACTCTTTTGCTATCTTGTCCTCATCTGGCCCCTTTCTTTTATATTTTGTTGGCTTTTTTCTTGTTCTTTTCATGCAACTATTATAAATTAGTTATTGTGTTAAAGGTTCATGAAGGATTGTAAAGCAAAAGAACCATGTTAAGGCTTGACTTGCAAATGTAAGTGTACTGTTCATCTGAGGAGGTTGATCTTAATCTCCTCTTTGTATCGGCAGCCCGCTTATTCATCTTTCGCCCCTGAACCCCTTTTCTTACAATACTAGTGTACAATCTGCCTTAGCTGTGAGTGCCGGTGATTTGTTTCTTCTAGTTTTACCACTACCTGGCACCCGATACTGTTCAAGATTTGGAGACATGCTCGCTGCTATTTTCTATTTTGTCTACATCTACCTTTGCCTGGACACATGACGCAGACATATACAAACTACAATTGTAAAGATGGGGATGTGGTTGAAGAGAAAAAAACTCATTTTGAGGCAGATGGAAACAACAATTTGGCATTAATTGAGCACAGTACATCTTTATGTTAACCTTTTCTATTCCACCTCTCTTTATCAGACCCATTTTTGTCTTTTTTAGAGGGGTACAGGCGGTCTTTAGGGGGAGATAGCAGGTCAACTGTATATGTCATATAGAAATGGTGTACATCATCTTAAAGCTGGGAACCTGAAGATTAATTTGAGATGCAACTCAAGAGTATAAGGGTTTGGAACATTATGATGGACGTATATGATGGCTATTCCCATGCTCACTTATGTCTCATAAGTTGTTGCAGCAGTTTTTAGGTTGATACCATCTGTTACACAGAATTAGTGCTAAATTTTAAAAAAAATGTACCACTCGAGAATTAATAAAAAATGATCAATAATCCCTCCAAAATACCATATGAAGACACTAAAACCTTGAGGAACACCATAGAAAAGCCACGCAGTGATTTATTATCAAAAACTTTTGACATTTGGAGATTTCTGCAAGAATTGCATTTTGCAGCGATTGGATGGCGAGCACTTCTGCTTTGAAAACGGCTCAGAACCCCCCTTATTATCAATCTACCTAGTAATGCCATACAGTACATTCTCTGGATGCCCTAGGTCTTTAGTTTATTGTTGTAAAGTTTCATGAGGCTGTGATTATCCTAGAGCTCAAGTTTCAAAGAATGATCTCACTACAATGAAATGACTACTATGGGGACTAACAACATCACACATGAATACAATTGAGCTTATTGGATCCACAAGAGTCTCAGCTTTACAGTGATACACAATTTATGCAATTCCAAGTCTGTTTAGGTATGTATGTATGAAATATTCAAATTCATCATTTTTAGAATAGAAGAAAATAACACTTTTATATTTACTGCATGCAAAAAACTGCACGTTTTTTGCCCAAAACTGCATTTGGTTATCATAATGTGGGCATGTAAGGGGAGACCCGGGGGGATCCATAGAACCCATTTTTATTCACATATCTTGAGGTCAGAGGTCAAGAGACCCCTTTGAAAATGGCCATGCCAGTTTTCCCAAAATATGTTTCGGAGCGCTATTTAGCCTCCCCACAAGCTAGCATGACATGGTTGGTACCAATGGATTCTTTAGCTTTTCTAGTTTCATATGATATCAGTACCTCCACTCTAGCTCAAACTGAGCCTGCTACAGCCTCGGAAAAACAGTAAAGTCGGCCTAGGGCGCTGGCACCCTCAAGGAGTTGAAAAGGTTAATATGTGCTAGTCCAGCAAACATCATTATGTATATATACCATGCTGCATGTAAAGCATTTATGTGTGACTGAACAAACAAGGGTGGTTCACATGACTGAAGAATCTAGACGGAGCGTAGGGGTGTGTCTTGAGTGGAAAATTTTGAACGCTGTGTCAACAATTGATGATAAAAATGCTGTTTTATTATATATGTTTTATTATTTTATGTTGAGCTGACAGATGGAAGCCATAAAACAACACAGGCATATCATGACTTTGTGGACCATTTGACTGAATGCTGTTTTAACTGTAAGGCACTGTGGAAGGTGGTTTGTCTCTGAAAACAAGTGTAACACACAGTCGTGGTCAGACCTGTCATGCACTTTTGTAAATCTTGTCAGCTATGGTTATGATTTATATAATTCAGCGTAGATAGAGTAGATAAATACGAGAATTAATAAAGGTAAATAAATAAGGAAGCAAATTAAAACAGAAATATCAATTTATGTCACATTTGATCAATTCATTTATGCCTATATTTATTTTTTGTATTATTTTTGGTACATTATATATATATGTATACGGTATATCTACGTTTTTATGTCACTTGTCCAATCCTGTTTGTTCTGTCAAACCTATGTAGTTTTTTTTCTCACATCCCACTTTTCTCCTCTGCTCTTATCCTCTGTTTTGACCCCTACCTCCTCCTTTAGTGTTTGTCTGCACAAATGCACGTATACTTATTTTTTCCTGGCGTCTTCATTTCTGTAATCACCTCTGAGGGTTTCCTCTGTTATACAAGCATATCGTGAAACAGCATGAGGTGTAGCATGAGTTTTGTTGATCCTTGTCGCAGTCCAGGAGAAATAATAAAGTAAAACGTTCCATGGAAAGTTTTTTTTTTCCCCGTCGTATTGACTGAAGTGGAGATTACAGCTTCTTATTTCTGTCTGAGAAGCATGTGGCCCCAGCCACAGTCACTCACGCCTGATGAGATCCTGTCAGCCATAACCGTGTGCTTCCTTTGGAAAACAGGAAGTCCTGATAGAAATAGGGTGCCTTCTTCTGAGGAGATTAACCTATAATGTCCAAGAAACCTAACATGCAGGGCTTAAAAGTCATCATAAATGTGAAGCCTGTTAAGCGCAATGCTTAAGAAAGAGTAGAGTTAAATGAAAAATGTGCTTTTTGCATTTGTTTGAGGTGGACTCACTGCGGTGCCTTTTGGTTAATGTAAAACCAAGGTTTGTTTGCCTTTCTTGTAAAAAAAAACCTCGTCCCCATGTTGAGTCTGTTTCAGCCTCGTTTGCCGATGACTCTTGGAAATAGTGAGCTTGTAATTAAAAATATGAGCCAGAAGAGAAGGATGCCAAGCAGAAGGGCATTCATTTTCATTTTTTCCATGAAGAACGAAAGCATGTGAATAGCAGTGTGTCTAATGTTCTCGTTTGAGCTGTTCATCGATAATACACAGTTGAATTGAATCAGTTTTGCTGTTCTGCTCTCTCTTTGCCCTCTCACGGGGGAATGCCGAAGTTTTGCTGTTTCCTTCTTTAAATGTCTCTCATCCTTCTCTCATTAGGCAGAATTCAATCATCTTCAGAGCGAGGGGCCAAAGCCGACACTCCTCTAAAACAGATCAGGGCTGCACAGGTTAATCAGCTATTTTAGGATCTGTGCTGTTTCCAATCACATCTGCTCTTCCCAGTCTTATTAAAATCTAAAGCAGTATACTTGTGGGCCCTTGGGTGTTTTCTCCACTATGCTACATATGGATCTTAGCCGTATAACATTTCATCATCGGTTATACTCCAATTAGTGTCAGGGAATACTTATAGCTAAATGCACAAGTTGCTCTTACACACAGAAATGAGGAATGGAAGTGTTGTGTAACACCCTGGGGAAGTAATTAATTTCTCAACTGCAATTATCAGCCCAAGAGGCCTCTAACAAATACAGTAAAATGTAAAACTGTTAATCATCAGTCACATTTCCTCAGGTTTTGAAAGAGGTTAACGTGTTGCACAAATCTAACAGTTTTTGCGGCAGAAATATATATGTTGCTCCACCTGGATGAGGAACTTTTGTAAATATTCTCCCATAGACTGTATATAAGAAGTGGACGTAGTCACCGTGATGTCACCCATTGGTTTGTGGACTGCCGTTTTGAAGCCTCGAGTTCGGCATTTTGCCTGTCGCCATCTTGGGTTTTGGACGTTACCAAAAGTGACAATAAAGTTTAGAGTTGAGTACAAGCAAACACTTAATAAGACATTTTTAGGTGACCAAAATATTACAGTTAACTTTTATGAACTGAAAACACACTGTGAAAGGGTTAAAAGTTTTAAGACGAAAACACAGACAACACCCAGCCCGGACAATGTCGTGGTAGCGACCTGTCAATCACAAGGTAGCCACGCCCTAAAGCATACCCTGCTTCATGGTCTATTTGACTCTAAATGGGAGCATAATTTACTAAATGAACATCATGCTGTATTGAAGAAGACTTGAAACGAGCAATTGAGACCATAAACTCATGTTTACAATGTTTACTGAGGTAATAAATCAAGTGAGAAGTAGGCTCAGTTTCTCATTTTAAGCCTTTAACGGATTTTAAGCATGGTGTTTCAAATCTAAAGTTTGGTTAGACAACTCCAAGAACTTTTCATAATATGGTTTGATGTGGTTTGAATATGGTTCTGAAGCCATTTAGCTGTCTGATTAATGTCATTGTTGTCAAGTTTTTGGCACAGATTCCCAGCAAGGATATCAGTTTATGTGGTTCAAACATTTCCTTGTTCAGCCACTAAAAAGCTCAGCCACAGCATGGAGCTGCCTCTATGCTCATTTGTCAAGATGATATTAAATTAGTGATGAATTGTGTCCGATTACTACTAAACATAAGACTTTGAATTATTGATAAAAAGTGGGTTTTCGTCATCACCCCTCTCCTTCTGCTGGTGGATGGTGTACAGTTTATAAAGAGTTCAGCTGATTGTCAGATTTACTGAAACAACAACAGCACGTGTGTCTGTGTGTTTGTATCCTTATGACTTGGAAATCCTCTTAGGTGCTTGACGATCCTGTTTACCATGTTCCTCCTCAGTCACATTTTCCCTCTTGAAGGTTGATCTTGTAACAACCTCAGATATGAATGGAACTTGTCTCGGTTTACCGGGCATGAAAATAGATAGTTGTAGGAGGAGCGTGAAGCTGTATCACATAACCAACAGGCAATGTTACTTTTGGCAGCAGGCAAAAAACTGTATTTGGTCATTGGCCATGTTGTCACTGCTTTGACGCCACATGCCACTGGAAAGCCATGGATCTCGAACTCTGCAGAACCTGACTATCCTGTACGCCAGTTTCTGTCTTTATCACTTCCCTTTCCTTTGCTCCAGCTACTCCGTCCACTGGCTGCTGGCTGTCTAAAGACCAGCAGCCTAATGTGACAGCAGTACAGACAAACAGCCTTTAGTGGGCAGATTTGTAATCCCTAAAGCCTCATTTGGTTTGAAGTCTCCATTGTTGCTGAGGTGGCCCTGTTTATTCAAACATATCCGAAGCTATTTCCTGATTGATGTGCTTCCTCCGTTGGTTAATCTTGCATTGACAAGAGCATTATGAAGCATGTTGTAGAGCATGGTTTGTAATGTACCCTTGTGTTGTCTTATCATGCCTCTTGATATTTTATAGCAGCAGCTGCTTCAGCATGTATGGTATGTTTTTTTGTTTTTACTAGCCAGCCCACAGATATATTTCCAGACATCCACAATCTGTGGGCTCTGCCACTCCTCCTTTTTGACCCACACTTTGGTGTGTCAAACCACATGGAACGAGGGTTGCTTTTTAAAATCTCCAGCGTAACGTCCGTTGTTTTTGTTGACATTTTAGTAGAACACACACTTAGTTATCTGAGTGAGAAGGCCTTGAATGATAAAAGATGATGATGGCCAATGGGATAACACAGATTGCAAAATAGAAAAATGCAATGTTGTGTACGTGAGGTTTTTTTTGGCGGGGGAAGATTTGTGATGTGTGTGTCTCAGCATTTGCATCTTTTTGGCGGGTAACCCCAGAAGCCCCCCCCACTTCCATTTTGTATATATCCTGACACAAGGTCAGACATCTGGTCTCCACATGAACCTCACACACATGCAGCTAACCTCCTGCTTCCTGAGAGGGCTTCTGCAAATGTGTGCACCCCCTCAAAACATTTCTGTGATGCAGCTCCACTCCATATATCACACGCTGCCTTGTTCTCAAACCCCCCCCCCCCTATCTTAAGACCTCAAAACATCTCCCCCATCCCCCCTCGTCCACCTACTCTCTGCAGCTTTTACCACCCCCTCACATGGCTACAAACCAATGACAGCCTCCACGCTCTGGTTGTATTATATCTTGTTTTTTTTCCCCCTCGTGGTATGACTGTCTGACATGGAGGAATTTCCTTGTCCATTGTTTTTGTGTCAGAAACAGTTCACACTCATCTCATGCAAAGGCAACAAACAAAACCAACAGATTGATGGGTGCAGCTTCTTGTCTCTTTATCAACCACGTAAATGATGCGGTGAGGCACTGAATAGCAGTCATTGTGGATTATTAAACCTGAACATTTTGTGAACTTTTAGGATGTGTGTGTGTGATCTGTCTTCATAAGTCAGGCAGATATTTGCTGACATGATGCAATAACACAGCAGCAAAGTATAAATTGAAATCAAGACTCATTTCATATGCGTAACATGTCTGAATTTGTTCATTTACCATGTGCATTTGAGAGTGAGAAAGCGGGCTAATGCATGCCCAATCAAACTGCACACTAGTGAGAAATATCTCTTAGAGTATATGTTGTCATTGTCAAGACATAAACAAAAACTATTAGCATTGGTTAGGGATTTAAAGTTGAGAAATGTGAGGTGCATCTTGTGAATAGTGGATGGAACTGATGTTTTTGAATAGTAAAACAGTTGACAGCATGTCAGTATATTAGGTGTTAATCCCATCACAGTGCTTATCAAGGCTAAAGAAATTCAAGTTAGCAGTGTGAGGTAGAAATAGCCGTTCAGATGCAGGTGCCATCCACCTTGAACAGAGCAGGCTAGTGTGAATGAGCTTTATATTACACTGTCAGACAGCAGAAAGTTGTGTTACAAACTCATACACACACGTGCCATGCTTTCCAAAAAGGCTGGGGGCTGGAAAAGCAGAGTGCCCTAAAAAAGGCATTTGTTTGCAGTTGGCATAACGACCAGGAATGCTGTTTGTCGAGGCATCCGTCCATCAGCGGAGGGAGTTGACACTCGGTAAGCTATTTGTCATTCCTGAAAAGCAAGGTGGGACGAAGTAAGAACTGTGCATTTGTTCTCCCTGGATGACACACCTATTGGCCTTGAACCAGAGCATGAAAAAGATAGAGAACAAACTTGGCTGAGCTCCAGCTTCAGCGGGAATACCAGAGAGCTTGTGTATGTCCACAAGCAGCGTAGGCGGGTGAGTAAGCAAGTGAGAGTACAGCGCAGGATGAACCTCACATTGTAGTAAGTGTAGTAAGTAACAGTTTCAGTGTCTTTTTTTTATTGTGTTTCTTTGCAAACCTGGAATATCTCCAGTCATTATAAGAGGTTTCCTTTATTTATATCTCACATCATCCCTGACTCCCTGGCTATGATATTGCTATGAATTAATAAAACATTTTGTATAGTGTATGCTATAATTGCTGATAAGATTGATACCACTCTCATATATGTAAGGTAAATATGTAGCTGGATACAGCAGCTGGTTGGCTTAGCTTTGCACAAACACGGGAAAAGAGAGTCAATAAGGATATTTCCCAAAATGCCGAACTATTCCTTTAAAGATGCAATATGTAATGCCTGACCACATGCTCCAAACAAATAGAGGGCAGGATTTCACCTCCGTTACCTCCGTTAAAACGTATAATAAACTTTGCAATGTCTTCAAAATGTATAGCAAACTTTCCAAACTTCCAATCTTGAGTAAAAAGTAATGCCAAGTGGTTACAATATGGTGAACCGGCACTTTTTCAGTCTGTCTACTACTGGGTCAATACAATCTAATTGTACAGTTATCAGTTATTAAAACCCAAAAAGCCAGCTACTAGGTAACAGCAGGGCACAAATTTGCAAAACTCGACTAAACTGCTGAAACTCTGAGATCTGGTCAAATGATGATGATGGTCGCTGGCCAAGAGCTTCAACCATCTTTGTGTTTACTGTGCCACTAACCGGGGGCTGTACCTTCAACGTGACTGACAAGCCCTCGGTGCAGCTCTACTTCTTCGTCCGCTCATGTTGGACTGAGGGCAGACTGGACACTATGGTAACCGTGTGTCCATTCACATAGTTTCATGAGCATTTTGAAGTGTTGCATTAGAAAAGCTGCATGGTGATGGAACAATTTGATAAAACTTCCTTAATTGCTAAAATAAAGTTTTTATGCTTGCTTGAGGTGGTTTTTGTCGAAAAAGAGACGCGCTAAATGGTTTATGGCAACGCCTTTGCCGAATAAATTCTGACGTAGTGAACATTTAACTCACATGACTGATCAGGTTTCTGCTGTCGGCAGAGTTTATTCGCTCAAGTCGATGGAAACGCGCCTAATCCGCATTTCTTTTTTAGCGACATTTCAAATGTTTGCTTAAAATTCGCTTGACAAGTGAATAAAAACACAGCTTGTGACTCACTATTGCCTCTCGAGGTACAAGCGGTATTACAAGACAGGATGGGCTGGGGCTGGCTGGTTAGCATGCTCATTTCAGTAGATATCTCTGCAAAGTAATACATAGACATAGTCTTTGACATGACGTCAACACTGTAACCTCTTCACATTCTGTTGATAATGTTAGTTCATTTTTTTTAATGTTTTAAACTAAAACTTTGGCCAGATCTTACACATTGCACCTTTAAGAATATGATTTTAATACTCAATTTTGGATGAAAAATGATGGTGCAATGGTAATATGATTAGTGCCATTGTTCCATTTGTTAAGGAATGTGTATTTTTTCTGCTTTTCTCTGTAGTCAAAGATAAACACTAAACTTTACAGTTTTAGATTTCAATGCTAAGAGTGTTGCAACCCAAGAACAATCGGGAATATCATCAGATCTCAAGAGCTTTCTGGTGCTTCCTGGTCCTAATGAGCGTTAGAGCATTGGGAGTCTTTCCTTGGCCACTCTGAGAAGTGACGTAACGGCCGAGACATCCAGTACTCTCAAAGCAACGCAAACCACTGCTCCTCCCTTCACACCCGGCGCCTGAATACTACAAGTGACCATGATTCACCATAACACACCTATTAACAGTCATAGAGCCTCAGCCTGATGATGTGAAGATGAGGGAAAAGACTCTCTCAGCCTGTACTTGAAATGGCACACATACAGTACACTCATACTCACGCAATGCTAATTAATCATATTTGCTCTAAATAATTATGTTTCGGCACATCTAGTGAATTTATGACCAGATGTTTGTGACAGCGAGACGCTGAAGTGGGCTGCTGTGCTGCTGTCAGCTGACGGGAGTTAACGCAGGTCGCATGATGATGGTTATGACCACCGTCCCTCCGTCCTCTAGTGTGTGTGTGCCTTTTTAAACTTTGAACTCTGTGTGTGTGTGTGTAATCATTACCGTCTCGTGTTTCCAAGCCCTCCCACCCGCTCATCACCCCACAGCTGGTCTGCCTATCACCAGATGGCTCCAATTAGTTTCCTCTCCATCAGCTTCACTTGGCCATTTCCTGTCATTTTATGACCTGTATTAAGGAAGCACTGCCTGTTCAATAATGTCTTTTTAGGAAACTTAACAATGTTATGGTGTGCTTATATCTTAAGAGGACAGAGAATAAGGCATGTGTAAAATACATTTACATTCAACTAACATCACTGTGAAGAACAGTTTTAGTTTTGCTTGTGGTAGGCTAGATTTTCCTGCCCAAACAAACTTATCTGTCCATGTGACTGGGCCACATGGAAGCTGCTTGATCTGCCATTTGGGTGTCTGGCAACACCAACCTACAACTGTCACACTCGGGGTCAAAGGTCATCATGTGTAGACGGAGCAGATCTTCCTAATTATACATGACTACATGGCGTACAAAAACGTCAAAAGCAAGAACAGCATTCTTATTATGACACGCTTTTGCCTTGCGCATTATCCTGTCATCCACATACCTTTTCGTGCAATCGGGCTATATATTGTGATTGGTATACTTTTTCTTTTATGTATCTATTATGTCTGAAACACCCCTTCCCTATAATGGCTTCATCATATGCAGGCTGCAGGTTGACTTTTCTCACATCTTTTTATTCCAGTTCATGCTCTGGTTAAAACCTGAATACTAACTTTGGTGGAATATGATGATGGACTCTCTTTTCCATGTGTCGGAGTGCTGATGGTGACATATCTTAAATGTTTGTGGTTTGCTTTCTCTAATGCTTAAATTACCTCAGAGAAGCTGCTGCTGACATTGTCTTTGGTGGTTTTGCTCTTCATGCGCTTTCTGACACGCACACACACAATCATAGAGTAGGTGATATGTTTGGAATACATTTAATAATCACTTAACAAACATGGGTGTGAGCTTTCATAAGCATCTAAGTCTTGCTTGTGCGCAGTTATTGAAAACATCTCACCAATTCACAAACTGGCACAGACTGTCAAGCTCTTGTGAACCTCCTGGGTTAATGACCTCACTCGCGCGCCTAACCAGTAACCTCCGTCTCTTTTTTTCCCATCATCATTCAACGCTCACTTTATCCATTGTTAAAAAAAAACACGCTGCGCTGGTACTGAACTTGAAATTCTCCTTTGACTGGACCATCGAGCAAGTTATTTCTCTGGAGGCACGGAAACCGGAAAACCGAGGAATGCGGATATACAAGCCGTTGTTATGATACGTACATGAAACAAAACAGCGTTTGTCGTCGTTTTAAACGAGAAGAGCCTTCCGTGTTTTTCATCTGGACTTTACTCGTTGGGTTGCTTTCATCACATCCGTTTCTCTTCTTGTGCACTGATTTGTTTAAGCTGATCCACCAATCAGAGTAATTTTTCTCACCGATGAGCTTGGTGTGTCAGGGCCTTTAGAGCATGACAAACGAAATGTTAAGCGCTACAACGGTGAAAAAACCTTTGCACTTCTGGGGTCAAACACCTGACAACATCAGTGACTTTATTTAGACCTTACTGAGCCCAAGATATTAACAGAGTGACACCCAGTGTATACACCGAGAATAATAATTACATTTCTGATCATTCTAACACCATATTTGACTCTTACGGATCGATTTATGCTTCTGCGAGACACATAAATTGGCTGTACAAGTATAAAAGAAACAGCATTGCCTCTAAACTACCTATGTGCAGCCCTGAGAAGCGTGTTTTATATATAGCATTACTAAACTGTTTACTGATTTAGATCTTTGAATCTCATGATTGATGACCAATTTCCCTCAATTTTAGATTTTGTGTGCAGATGGAAAATAATACATTTGCTACAGACTTTCATAAAATGTTTACAGAATACTTAAACAAGCAAATAACAGCAAACATTATACATGGAAATTAAAACGGTAAAGACAAGAAAGCTATATTATATGAGTATTTTTTTCAACAATTGAAAAAGATGCAGCTGTTTACCTCTGGCTCGTAAGCAGCCACTTATAACACTCAGGTGTTATCTTTCTTTGCAATCCTGTTTCAGGCTAAGCTTATCTTCTTTATCAGTTTTATCTCGCTTTGGGTTTCCTTTCAGTTTGCCTTCTGAATACCGACTGCCAAAGCAGCTCAATTAAAGATACCTGCAGCCTTGATACAAACTTTCTTATCACGTGAACTTTATCCCATTTTTTGGTAGACCTGTGGTCAGTGTGTCCTTTGACGGTTAAAGTCGGGGTTAGGGGTGACGTTTTTTCCCCCAAGCCCCTTTTTTGAATCAGGTGTCACCATGTTCATAGCACCGTTTACAGTACTTGCCAACTATTGTTGCACCAAGTCTTCCCCCCCTGAAAGTGGGACGAGGAGGTCCCTCACCAGGGTGTAGAGAACATCTAATTGAGCCCACGGGGAGAAAATGCAGACAACAAACACCCATACCGCCTTGTTTTTCAGCCCTTTGATTGGATTTTATCCAGGTGGCTATAAACAGTAGGTTAATGTATATAAAAGCAGTCCAAAGGTAAAATAACACTCCTTCTGTCCTCTTCTGTCCCATTTAAACCACCCCACTGTCTGCAATAATGTAGGTTGTTGAGTTTATTCATATCAGGCTGTATGAGGCTATTTTCCAATTATAATTTAGGAGTCGAGATTGAAAGTTAATTTCTGGAAACGGCACCTGGCAAAGCAAGCTCACCAGCTTTAGTAGCTGTTGATGGTTTGTAAGAGGTTTTTTCCTCAGAAGATTAAGTTCCCATGTTTGTTAAAGATTTAGATTGAAAGTACGTTCTTATAACGTGTCCTCATACAACAATTCGTATGATATCTTACGAAAAAATATTCCTAATTTTTCGTGCATTTTCCTGCGAATATCCAGCAAAATGTGACGCACGTGTCAATTTCCACTCCAGTCTTTCCAAAATAAACTTCCGTTTTCACAGGAAACTACTTACTGTCCAACTAGAAAGGTTTAGGAAACAAAACTACTTAGTTAGGTTTAGGAAAATATCAACTTGTTTAGCAAAAGATTGACTTAGTTAGGTTTAGGAAATGATCGTGGTTTGGGCTTGGAAAAAGAAGTTGGTAAAGCAGTCTGATCAAAAAGTCCATTAGCTGTTCTGGTGCTTTCAATCATATCACACAATCTTCCTCAAATTTTGGAGCTATACATTATATTTCTTATTTCAAGACTACTCCCACACTACAAAACTATCCCTTTCACTATTTTTAAATTGAATAAATCTGATGTTTGATTTGGAATTAACTGAGATTAGATTAAATCTGAAGTAGTAGCACCACTACATCTGTATTAATATCCTGCGGTTGTGATTATAATCCTGCTGGCAGCCATGTTTGATGTGACAGACTAGAGTTTCTAGTTGGACAGTAAAGTGTCTGGGCTTCTGTATATGTGAAGCTTCAGCAGAGGTTATCGAGGCAAATCCAGCTGGTGCTGAATCACTCTAATCATCTGATGGATCCAGGGGGCTGGTTGGGGGATTATTGTGAGTCCCTCTCAGCTCGGGGTGCTGACAGCAGGTTGTGGGAGTTGGCCCCTGTCCTCGGATGACTAACAGAGGCCTCATCTATGCTCACAGAGAGGAACCAGGACTTTGTTTTGGCTAGCTGCTGGTATCTGGTTGGCTGCTGAGCCTTATGGGGTCACTATCACCTGATGATGACCTGTTGTGGTCTGTTCAAGCGGTCACAGTCACCTCTCTAGACTGGGAGGACGCACACATTGTGGCTCTTTTGTCACACATAACGTTTTTATGACTCATCACTTGTACATTTACTGTTGGTCGCTTTGAAAAGGTAATGTATTACTTAAGTAAAGTTGTTTGTGACATAAGGCTCCAGCTTTATTGTGTGTTACATAGGGTGGCCCTTTGAGCCGTAGTGCTATCAGTGTTATACAAAGACTAGGTAACCAATAACTGTCACTGGCTTATAGAAGAAACCCCATAAAAGAGAGATTGCCACCATAAAACTAGATACACGTGCAGGAGGATCAGAACAAGATCCCACTTTTAAATTAAGAAACCTCAAGAAGTGTCTCCATATTTTGTCCAAATGTAATGGTGATTTGATTCCACTTCCTTTATAACACAACACTGTCTTTGTTGATGAATTTGTCTTCATCATCTTCACGTCTTCATCTTGTTGTATAAGGGTTTGTTTTGACCTTCCCTGCTCCCGTGTCCTATCTTGTTTTATCATCCCAGATCAGATTAGTCTTTAGATGAGCCTGGCCTTAGTGAGTGTGTATGTGGGTACTTACAGAGGTTAATCAGAGTGTATGGTCTTGTTTTGGCACGTTCAGGGTAACAGATGAGGGTCTTGCTGTCTTTGCTTTTGCTTGATGGATGGATGTTTCTATTACACACACACACCACTCTTTCATGTATTGTTTTTACTGCAGGTGTAAACTGAAAACAGCGAGTGCATGTACAGTATGTTTTCCACTATATATCTTGTCTCATCTGTCTGCTCTCATCTCATGTTTGTAAAGATGGAGTGGTGTTGGATTTAAGGCTGGGCGGTAATTCAATATGATAATTTATCATCTTTCAACTAAATTGTATCATGATGAAATCATATATCGAGATATCGGGATACACAATTACGTTGTCTAAATTGATAATAACAAGCACATACTAACTCTACTTTCTCCGAAAATCTGATCAAACTCAGTTAAATCAAAATATTGTCTTAATCTGATTACTCCGTATTTATATGCATGCGTGTAAACCTAGTCAGTGCATAGGTGGAAATATTTATTTTTTCTGTATAATTCACATCATATAGACTATTTATTAAAGCTGTCAATCGATTAAAATATTTAATTGTGATTAATCGCACCTTTTTTTATCTGTTCAGAATGTACCTTAAAGGGAGATTTGTCAAGTATTTAACCATCTTGTCAACATGGGAGTGAGCAAATATGATTGCTTTATGCAAATGTATGTATATATTTATTTTTGGAAATCAAATAAAAACACAAAACAATGACAATATTGTCCAGAAACCCTCACAGGTACTGCATTTAGGATAAAAAATAATCTCAAATCATAACATTGCAAACTCAAGCCCAACAGGCAACAACAGCTGTCAGTGTGTCAGTGTGCTGACTTGACTATGACTTTCCCCAAACTGCATGTGATTGTCATGAAGTGGGCATGTCTGTAAAGGGGAGACTCGTGGGTACCCGTAGAACCCATTTTCATTCACACATATTGAGGTCAAAGGTCAAGGGACCCCTTTGAAAATGGCCATGACAGTTTTTCCAAACCAAAATTTTGCCTAAGTTTGGAGTATTATTTAGCCTCCTTCACGACAAGCTAGTCTGACATGGTTGGTACCAATGGATTCCTTAGTTTTTTTCTAGTTTCATATAACACCAGTATCTTCACTCTAATCAAGCTCTAAAACTGAGCCAGCTGCAACCTAAAAATCACAAGTTGTGTTAGTGGCGTTAAACAAATGTGCATTAACGTGATATAATCACGTTAACTTTGATAGCCCTACTATTTATTTATTGAACTACCAGAAAACATGCTGGGATAGATAGATCGGGATAGATGATTCTGGCCATATCGCCCAGCCCTAGTTGGATTAATTTTCAGTTTTTTAGTTTGTGTTTGTAAGGAACTGCATAGTTGATACTGTGTATGTTATATCATGGGTACGCCTAAATAAGGGGTTCTGGATCTCACATCATTTCAGCCTAACCCAAAAACAAAACAAGTGTTAAATGATTGCCTTTAATTTGGTTCAGTTCTGATACAGATTACTTGTGATTTTAAGACTTCATTTTACATACTTTTTTTTATTTGAAGAGGTGAATTAAGGTGGATTTTTAGTATTTCCTGTACCCAAAGCGGTTCAGAACATGCGAGTGATCCAACTGATAATTATATTTGCTGCAATGATCACAAAACATGTAATTCAGCCACTAGACCCTGGTTACCAGTTTAGTTAGTTGATCCGTCTGTTGTTGCCTACCTCAGTGACTTTGATAACAGGGTGTCACGACACACGTTGTTTATCCAGGAGTTTTCAGACTCAGCATCACCTCTCATACCGGCGGCACCTGTCCTGCCACAGTGAAATGTCACAGGAGAATGACTGGACCGCCCAACACTGCAGTGTAATCTCACATATCTGTCAGTGTGTGTGGTTGTGGCTTTGTTTTGTACTGAAAAGACACTTGCTTTGTTGACATAACTGCTTTCCCTCCCAACACGTTGCCGCTGACCTTGACGAGGCAGGCGGTTTGTGTTGCTAAATGTGGCGCTTTCACTGTCGTCATTGTAATTGTTCACCGACATTGTTCGTCATCACTGTCATTATAACCCGACCACAGGGGAAGACTTTGATTTGTGTTGTGTGCGTGGGTGTGGGTGTGAGAGAGTCAGAGCCAATCCTCAAAACACTGTTTTTATTGTTTAGCTACAGAATTCATAGTGAAATTTCCCAGATAGCAATGGGGCCTGAGGATGGCGATGTCTGTCTTTGCAACACTTTGGTCCAGATTAAGATATTTCCCTGAGGATTATTTATTTGTAGACATTTTAGTGACCCGTAGCGCCACTTACAGGTCAAAGTTTCTCCTTGAGTAACGCGCTTTAGTCCATGACAGGATATCTTGAATACAAACAACCAGACTTGGCCAGGACCCCGTGTTGGATCTGGGCCAGTCCCAAACCACATTGATGACATTTTTAAAATTGTGGATAGTTTTTAAAAGAGGGTGAGCAGTATACCCTTACAGTGCACTTTACAAGAAATGCTGCCAAGACTAACAACTCATACAAATATGCAAACTTGCAGGAAGTGAAACATGTAGAAAACCTTTTGAGGAAACACATTACAGTGGATAATGTGCACACAACATCTATTGCATGTCTGTCCATCCAGGGAGAGGGATCCCTCCTCAGTTGATCAAGGTTTCTTCCATTTTTTACCCATTAAAGGTTGTTTTGAGGAGAGTTTTTCTTTATCAAAAGTGAGGGTCAGAGGACAGATGCCATATGCTGTACAGTAGGGATGCACCGATCCGACTATTTCAGTCCTGACACAGATACCGATACCTGGGCGCTGGGTATCGGCCGATAACGAGTACCGATCCGATACCAGTGTTTAATCAATAAGCTGTATGCCACTGTCACTGTGCGGAAGTGACTGGGATCATTCTTTTATGTGTAAGACAACATCAGGCTTGACTTAAACATTACTTTCTTAACAAGATCTACATTTACTGAATTGTTATTTATTATTAAAATAATAAATTGTGCACCAGAAACTTGGTAAAAAATCTTCAAAATGAACAGAAATTTCAAGTTTTCAAATGTAAAACCTTTTTAATGCAGCAACAAATGGTCAAAACTTAAAACAGGAATTAAAATTCCAGTACATACTATATATAGTTTATACATACAGATTAGAATAGATCTGCCCCATTGTCACTGATACCCGATCCAGCTATTTGAGTCAGTATCGGCCCGATATCCAATATCGGTATCGGTGCATCCCTACTGTACAGATTGTAAAGCCACTTGAGGCAAATTTGTGATATTGGGCTATATAAATAAACTTTATTTGACTGGGCCAGTGAGGGATAGTGTTCTGCTGACTTTCCTCACATGGCCTGTTGCCAAACCACTACGGTGCATCCCATGACTTTTTGTTGAATTAGAGAGGACATCCTGTGACCTCATATGAGACACACATGCACAAACACAAGATGCTTCTCCAACTGAGCCATAACGGATGGACTGATGGTCATTCTCTCACATCAGTGTATCCCATGACCCGTACTAACTGACCGAAGACATGACTTGCTTTGGACTGCTCTCTACTTGAAGTGCTCTTTCACTATTATACTACTATTATAAACATGGCAGTTTAGTTGGTAACAAGCCTGAGACAATCTGGCTCTTCTTGCTGCTACACTACGAGTGTGCTCTGAGTGTGAATGAAGCTTGTAAATGTGGTGGTGGGAGAGTGGGCGCCGGCTCCTGTGGAGAGTTGGCCGAGCAGCCTGTTTTGGTATAAACACAATTCTGTCATCCAGATTTTCCACCTGCAAACACAGCTGCTGCGTGAGCGTGTTAGACGGCAGCTTTCACTTCCTTCACAACATATCAGATCCCGTCTGTAATCCTTTCCCCCGACTCTTCAGAGTAATTAATGTCAGCGGACAGGATTTGTTGAGTTGCCTGTGTTTACCATTGTCAGACTGGTTTTAAGGGATGTTGCTGCCATCTTGTGGAGTTTTTTTTTTTTTTTGCTTAGTTACCAAACAAACTTTCATAAGCACTGCTCAGCAGATATGAGTCATGGTGTCCTTCCACATGGTCGTTGAGTAAAATACTGTCAAAAGTGAAAGAAAGCATTCCAACATCAGCACCAAAAGGGAGCTGAAATATGGAAATCTTAATAATAATTTCCTTTTAAAGGGCCAGTGTGTAACATTTAGGGGGATATCTATTGGCAGAAATTGAATATAATATTAATAAGTATGTTTTCTTTAGTGTATAATCACCTGAAAATGTGAATCGTTCTGTTTTCATTATCTTGGAATGAGAGGTTTCTATTTACATACGGAGCGGGTCCTCTTCACTGAGCCGGCCGCCATGTTTCTACAGTAGCCCAGAACGGACAAACCAAACAAGCCACCATTCTCCTACACGCTTGGCACACAGGAGAGGTTTCAGTTGGTTTCAATCTGCAACCTCACCACTAGATGCCGCCAGATCTTACACACTGCTCCTTTAAGAATTCCCTCGACCACTTCTTTAACTAAATTTAAACCAATGCCTTTAACTTAAAGATATTAGATTATTAGAGATGCATATGTTTAAGGCTGCAACTAACGATTATTTTCATTGTAGATTAATCTGTTGATTATTTTCTTGATTAATCGATTCGTTGTTTGCTCTATAAAATATCAGAAAATTGTGAAAAATGACAATCAGTGTTTCCCAAAGCCCAATATGTCGTCAAATATCTTGTTTTTTCCAAAACTCAAAGGTATTCAGTAAATAAACCAGAAAATATTCACATTTGTAAGAAGCTGGAATCAGATTTTTGACATTTTTTCTTTAAAAATGACTCAAACCGATTTATTGATTATCAAAATAGTTGCTGATTAATTTAATAGTTGACAACTAATTAGTTAATCGTTGCAGCTCTACATATGTTGGCATACCATTGTGTCAGCTGATATTACTATATTCATCACTTTATTCACTTTACAGTGGTCTTTAAAAAACCTACCTGAAGATAGACATGTCTTAAAGCTTGAACTGTTTTGCACTTTTTCTAGACTGTTAACAAAAATGCATATAGGCATTGGAATCGGGTAGGAAAATATTAGTTCATATTGTCAGGTGGTCGTTGCATCCATGCATTTTATTGTGGTATAGGTGATATCTTAACCACTCCAGTATCATTACCATATTTAAAATATTGTATTTATGCTCTGCCACACCCGTTGTAACCTTCCTCTTCCTTGTGTTCTTTCTCACCGCCTCCCTCTGTAGGTGATCACCTGCTTCGGCCTTTCTGTGCTGTCTTGCCGCTACGTGGGCTTCGCCGTGGTGGCCCTGCTGGTGGAGGTAAATTCGGTGTTCCTCCACCTCAGGCAAATGCTGCGTTTGGCCAACTGTGCCACGGGCACGCTGTACCGGGTCAACAGCATCATCAACCTGGGCACATACGTGGTGTTCCGCATCAACACGCTGGCCTGGATGACCCGCTGGCTGGTGCTCAACAGAGACAACGTGCCCCTCCTTGCCTACACGCTGGGCAGCGTGGGCATGGCCATCATGACCGTCATGAACATTATTCTGTTTTGTCGGCTACTCAGGAGTGACTTTTTGAAGAGCAGCACCCGGGAGAACAAGAAAGAGAAGGAGATGTAGAGAGGAGGAGAGGAAGGGACACAAGAAGGATTATAATTCACACACACACACACACGCACGCACGCACGCACACACACACACACACACACACACACACACACACTCACACACACTCCTTACTGTATGTTAACGCCCTGTGGCTGAGATGTGGTGCTGTTTTGCTTGTGTGTAAAATACTCAGAGCTGCAGGGATCTTTTTTATCTCTCATACTGCACAGGTACATGCGTACAAGTTGTAATCAACACAGATCACACACAGCCATTATGTTAAGAGCTACATTTAGTTGTAGTTTTAACTTGTGTACATGTGTGTGGTCCAATCATCCGTACGTGCCATTGGTGGCTCACTAATGGTAGATGGAGGATTATTCATAAGAACAATGTAGCGCCTTGTAAAATAATACCAAACGCCTTATTTCCCACCGGGTGTTACAGCTAAATCTGTTCTCAAATGTAGCTTACGGTATACACACTGTTCATGAAACAAACCGCATAGCATTCGTATTTATTTCCATGGGAAACAAGTACAAATATCTTAAGAATAACCTTTTATTCATATGTATTATATTATACTGTTGTGGGTTATTTAAATCTCTCGTAACGTTTATCTACCACTGAGTCAAAAACCTTCTTGTTGTTTAACGCTAGCACTGCAGAGGTGAATATATAGTTTTTAGAAATAAATCTCCTCAACTAAAAAACGCCTGCTACCTCAGAGAGCTTGTAACAGTTCTTCGCCTCACTCTTACACAAGCTTTGCTGTCACTGTTTGGCAGGTTCTTGAGAAGAAAAACGTGAATTTATAAATTATGATTGTCTGTAGGGTCATCCGGCAAATACCAATCCTTCCTTAAGGAGAGAATAGGGTGATGGTGAATACTTTGAAGTGGCATGTAAATAAAACAGATCAGATTTGATGACACAACGCAGAACAGCTCGATATTTTCTAGCAAACAATTGTGGCCATTTCATGCTTTGCCAAATTGTATATAAAATATCTGGGATAAAGGATTTATAAATCATGAACAAAGCAGCGATAAATCAGTAGCATAGCAGGTAGGGCTGCACGATTATGGCCAAAATGATAATCACGATTATTTTGATCAATATTGATATCACGATTATTTATCACGGTTATTCATTGATTTTAGATTTTAGCGACAACATATTTTTATTGCACTTTCACATTAAAATAAGCAGAGCACTGTTTTCACTTCCACGAGGTGCTACATCCCTGTTAATGTACAAATTAGGGCTGCACGATGTTGGAAAAAACTGACACAGCTATATACTGTATATTGCAATATGAAAAAAATACAGGAATATTCACGCTACCCCTTTGTTAGCTACATTTTAAAGTTAAATGCTTCAATCTGGTCCACTTCGAGAGCAAAATTAGCAACATTAAGAGCTAGATAAACAATTGTATGGTCTTAATTTAATCATAAACACATTGGTTGTATAGATAATATCTATACCCAAAAGTGAAGCCAAAACATCTCGATCACCGTCTAGTGGCTGTTAGTTTAGGAGGCGCTGGATTTGATAAACTGCAGAGTTTTCTATGAGAAGAACACACATTTTAAAACGTCAATATCATGTTCAATTAATTGTGGGAAGACAAAATTGTGATCGCGATTAATATTCGATTAATCGTGCAGCCCTAATAGCAGGCTTTACATTCATTATAAATATATACAGTAGATCACTAATCCTTAAAACAGCTTGAACAGATTCTGACTTGATTGGCTCACGGATCCATTACAAGCCGTCACCAATGACATCAGAGTCCAGCAGCAGTCAGTGACGGAGGTTGTCAGACAGCTCAGCTGGCTGCTGTATTTTGTGAGTAATGTTGAAACCTGTAAAATGACAGGAAAACAAAACAAGCTAAATGGCGATAGATGGTGCTGCAGAACATACTGTTTTCATGGTTCGTATGTAAACCCTTATGGTGGTTTATAGTCTGCAGTAGGAGCTTTCAGACAGGCAGAAGTTGTTATTCCTCATTTGGCCTTTGGAGGACAGCACACTCCTCAACATCACCTCAGTGATCTCAACACAGACACCAGAGATGTCTTTATTTTGTAACATCTTGATGTTAGATCTGTGCCTTTAATTTGCACGGAGAGAAATCCCTAAGGTCGGTGTCGGAACAAACAGGTCTGAGATCTGTGAATACAGCAGACTGTTATACACACTGCCGCTACAAGGCTGCCTACTCTTACCACTCACATCACAGCATTACAGCCCTTATATGGCATGGAAATATCTGATGCCATTTAAGTTTTGCTTTTTTTGTGTAGAATCATCGTTTGAGGGGTTAAATTGTGTATATTTGTAATTTATTTGTGCTAAAAAGAAGTTGTGGATATGAAGTGTAAGTCGTGTTGCGGGGCATTGTGCCACTTTGGGTCTTATATTTACATTAATGTCTACAAGGGGGAAGCTCATAATCGTTTCGGTTTGAAATGTTCAAGCCCTAAAACCAGGCTGTCCAACCACATTACAAACACAGTGAACAGACACGAACATACTGTACTCGGTTGCAGTTGGAAGAAAACTTTCAAACACAAATTATACTTTTTAAATGCAGCTGATTAAATGACACAAACACAGCCCATAAATTGAACTCTTTGTCCACGTTAAAATCAAGACATCGCTGCACTAAAGAAACGGCACTGTTTGGGAGGTTAGGTTTGGATTATCATTGTTGTCGTGGCTAATTCCCAGATTTAAATATCAAGAGTAAACTCCCTTTTTCAATTTTTATTGTGAATGTATTTTTTATTTTCAATTCTTCTAATGTTTAGGGCAGCTTAACTTTGTGGTCGTAGTGAAGACAACTGGTGATGATTGAAGTTCTTTCTAACAAACAAGCTTGTATTTGTGAATGTGTTGTATCAGGCTGTAACTTTATTGGAATTATACATTATGTTGCTGTGTGCTTTTATGAATTGTGATAAATATAGTAGCCAAGTCGAGATGCCTCCTCGTATCGATGTCGTTACGACACTGAGGGACCTTTGGCCAAAAAACAAGCTACTGTTCTGCTCTTTTTGCTATTTATATGGCTTTGATTTCAAACTATGATTGTCCCAAAGGCTAAAGGATGATTCTAGTTTTATATGTGTGGGTAGTGGACACAAGGAAAACTATTTCAGGAGAAAGTGGCAGCAGTTATGAAGTCATGTTGCCACACTGCCTCATATTTCTCACAGTAAATGTGGTGGTTGACTGCATTGATCTCACAGAATAAGAAAATACTAGTTTCTTTATCACAACCAACAGATAATACCAGTTGTATATCCTTGCTTGTTCATTTATTGTTTTTTTCTGGTGATTGGTGAAATATTGTCTATTGTTAACTATGAAAAAATTAAATTCATAACAACAGTGAAGACTTTTGACACTTCGCAGCATGTCAAAGACTTAAAAAAAACCCTTCATCCTTCATTAAGGGGAAAAATCATGGAACACTGAAGCAACCGAGACCAACTGAGGTCGTGAAAGCAAAATCATCGGCTTTGTCGGAGCATCAAACTGTCACGTTTCACAGAATTATGCCTTTAAGTGTAAATATAACAGTTTTATTTTTTCATGTTTTGGCAGATTTTTTTTGTAATTAGAACTCTGATTTATATGTTTATATATTAACATTATTTGTGTAACGTGAAAATAAAAATCAAAGTAACAAATGTGTTTTTCTTATACTGACTCACAGATGGTTTTTACTAATGGCAGATCCTGGGATTAGTACGTTAATAATAATATAATAATAATTAATAATTCAGAAACATCTTGTAGTGTACTGTTAAGCTGTGAAATGAGTGCAGAAGTCTTGTTTTCTCTCAGAACACTTGAATTACAATATGCTGAAAGGTTATTATGACATTTTTGCCCAATGATGCCAAAAATATTCTACCTACTGCAGGTTTAAGTGGTTGTTTAATCCCATTTTTTAAGTTTTTATTGAATAAATTCAACCTTGAAGCTACCACTACTTTTGATACCTCTTACTCAAGTAGCCTGCAAGTTTGACCTCAAATTGAATCCTTCAAAGTGATATCCTTAGCCTACACGCTCTTCACCAAAGGACTTTTCTACGACGGAGTATTAGGGGCACATTGAAGCAAAAAAAATCAGAGATTTCTTGAATAAAGTCAGAATATTACGAGAATAAAGTTGGTTTACGAGAAAAAAAGTAGTAATATGAGAATAAAGTCATAATATTATAAAGTAGTAATTTTACGTGTTATTTCAGAGGGGAAATAGAGCAACTTGCCGCCTGTGTGAAAATGAGGAAAGTGGAGCATCTTGTGAAGTTATAGTTTACTATATTCACAAATAATGAAATTCTTCATCTTTTGGCACATCAGCACCACATTATCATAAGTATCAGGACCTTGAAAAGATTATGCAAGAAACTGTGTTTATTCTGAAGAAAGAACCACACGAACCTGATGGGGAAACTGCCTCTTTTGTGGAGGAGGAAATTACTTTTTTTTCTCGTAAAGTTATGACTTTATTCTCATAGTATTACGACTTTTTTCTTGTAAAGTTATGACTTTATTCTCGTAATATTACGGCTTTTTTCTTGTAAAGTTATGACTTTATTCTCATAATACAACTTTTTTTCTCGTAAACTTATGACTTGATTCTCGTAATACTACAACTTTTTTACTCATAAAATTACACATTTTTTTCTCGTAAAGTTCTGACTTTATTCTCATAATATTACGGCTTTTTTCTTGTAAAGTTATGACTTTATTCTCAAGGTGAAATAAACATCAGAGATGCTTTGCTACAAGCAGAAACTGCAGAAGCAACTTAGGACATGGTGTTGCACGTCCTCCTCTAAATAACATTCATTGGTGGCAAGGTGGTCAGAGCATTCACATTGATGGGAACCCTTCTGCATCTTCAGCAGGTATCTCAGGGTCATAAGCGTTTCGCCCCTTAGCCTGTACGCTTCACCTGAGTGGGGCAGTG
>CAKALU010051308.1:0-32701 GCA_916700995.1 Hozukius guyotensis | reverse complement strand
ATTAAGCAAATTACAATATATAGATATTTAAAAAGAGCATGCATGTAAATGGAAGAAAACAATAAAGAAGTAATTAATGTTTGTTGTGTCAATAAAACGAACAAAAAACAAAAAAAACAATTAATAACAATATATTGCAATATCAAAGGATAAATGTAAAAAAAACAATAAAAAAACATATCCTGCAGCTTCAGTGTGCCGGAAATGTTAACGTAACGTTTGGGGAACCCGGAAGTATATGGAAGTTTTTATTAGTTGTAATCCACAGAAGACATTCCACAAATGTGTACCATGATCTGCAAATATTTCACTATCCAAAAACATGTATTTTTGTATTTGTGGTGTGTAAAGTCGCATCCACAATAATACAGGGCGATTTGCAAATACGCATAACTTGTGACTTTACACAACACAAATACAAAAATACATGTTTGTGGATAGGGAAATATTCGCAGATCATGGTACATATTTGTGAATTGTCTTCTGTGGGTTACAACTAATAAAGTCCAATAAAAACATCCATAGAAGTAGCAACAGAGTGAGACATCTCCTCTTTTCCAATAAATAAGTAATTAATGTTTGTTGTGTCAATAAAACAAACAAACAAATAAAAAACAATTAATAACAATATATTGCAATATCGAAGGATATATGTAAAAAACAACAAAAAATAGATATTTAAAAAGAACATGCATGTCAATGGAATAAAACAATAAATAAGTAATTAATGTTTGTTGTGTCAATAAAAAAAATAAAAATAAAAAACAATTAATAACAATATATTGCAATATCGAAGGATATATGTAAAAAACAACAAAAAAAAATAGATATTTAAAAAGAACATGCATGTAAATGGAAGAAAACAATAAATAAGTAATTAATGTTTGTTGTGTCAATAAAACAAACAAACAAATAAAATACAATTAATAACAATATATTGCAATATCAAAGGATAAATGTAAAAAAAAAAAAAAAAAACATTAAGTAAGGGAGTAAATAAAAGGCAGAGTGTGAGTTACATCTATTATGTGTTGTTGTTGTGGTTGTCTCTTAGGCTGTGACATGCACTGACATATCCTGCAGCTTATCCACTATCCAACAGAGTGAGACATCTCCTCTTTTTCCGCCTCTCTGCTGCAAACCGTGGTTCCTTTCCGCTCTGCAGGAATCTCTTCTGCAGTAATAGACTCTAAACACTGGGCGAAGGTCTGCTGCTAACGACTAGGTTGCAACATTTCTGTAAGTACTGCGATATGCTACAGTGTCATACTGTAGTATCATACTGTAAAACATACTCTACCTGTTGTACAATAAGTGTAGTGGAGGATCAGAGCTGTGTTACCCTTAAATCCCTCAGTTTTAGCTATAACTTACTGTCACTGTGTTGCATCCAATTTGAGTGACATTACAGCACTGTTGCATTGTCTTTTGTTGACATATCTTTGCAGAGGCAGGAATGAGACTGCCCCACAAGCTGAGCTCAAGATGAGAGAGTGGTGGGTTCATGTGGGTCTGATCTGCATCCCTCTGGTGGCCGTCTACCTGCACATCCCTCCTCCTCACCTGTCATCTGCCCTGCAGAAGTGGCACAGTGCCGGGGACCTGTTCCACTTCAGAGGCAGGGACATCTTCTATAGAGGCAAGAGAGACACACTTTTAAAGTCATGCACATCAGTCATTATCAATTCATCTAGCATTCAGTTCATGATTAATTGTTAAATATTTATATCTATCTAGAGCTTTCAACCATATTACATGATCTTTATCAGCAGATAGTTTGCCCAGTTATGATCCTAGATCAGGGGTCAGCAACCTTTACTATCAAAAGAGCCATTTTAGGCAAAATAAAAATAAAAAATCTGTCTGGAGCCACAAAACATTTGAGGTCACATTGAGGGAAAAAAATCTGAGATTTACAGAATAAAGTCATAACTTTATGAGAAAAAAGTCATAATATTACGAGAATAAAGTCATAATATTACGAGAATAAAGTCATAACGTTACGAGAAAAAAGTCGTAACATTACAATAGTCATAATATTACGAGAAAAAAAGTCGTAATATTACGAGAATAAAGTCATAACTTTATGAGAAAAAAAGTCTGAATATAACGAGAATAAAGTCACAACTTTACGAGAAAAAAAGGCGTAATATTACGAGAATAAAGTCATAACTTTACGAGAAGAAAAGGCGTAATATTACGAGAATAAAGTAATAACTTTATGAGAAAAAAAGTCAGAATATAACGAGAATAAAGTCATGACTTTACAAAAAAAAAAGAAAATAACACGTAAAATTACTACTTTATAATATTATGACTTCATTCTCGAAATCTCAGATTTATTTTTTTTTTCCTCAATGTGGCCCTAATATTCTGTCGTGCCGTCGTACCATAGACCTACAACAATATTAAATAAAAATGAAAATGTAAACAAAAAAACAGTTATTCATTTCCACTAATTTTTTTAAAAATCCACAGGGAGCCACTGGAGAGGGGCTAAAGAGCCGCATGTGGCTCCGGAGCCGCAGGTTGCAGACCTCTGTCCTAGATGTTCATTTTTTTTTCTCGAAAGAACTTCCTATCAATGCTGGCTTGAAAATTCACATAACGAGGAACATGTGATATGGTCGAAAGGTCAAGAATTGCTGCTAAATGGACCCTGCTTTGGAGCTCTGCAAAAGATAATGAGATTACAATGCTGCAAATACTGACATTTGAAAAGCTGGAATTAGAAAATGTTTTGTTATTTTTTTGCTTGATAAATGACTAAATCAATGAAGTGATTATTAAGATTGTTGCCAGTTAATTGTGTCATTGACTTATTGATTAATTGACTAATCATCTAAGATAAATGTGACTTTTTAGAGACCTGGTTTTAGTGGCCATTTGTCGCAAAACTCAAACTGTTATAATCTTTTTTTTTTTTTTGTCACGTGCTTATTATACATGTATTTCTCTTTTTCTCCTCAAACCAGATTCCTATGGTGCTTTGGGAAGCTCCGATGTCATCATTCTGCTCCACGGCTTCCCCACCTCCAGCTTCGACTGGATCAAGGTAGTTAGTCAACACATCTGAGCACATAAAACGTAGGGTCTTTACGTGAACAAGCCCAATTTGATGCGTTTTTCCACACAGATCTGGGAGCCTCTCAATCAGCGCTTCCATCGGGTCATTGCACTGGACTTCCTGGGTTTTGGCTTCAGTGACAAACCTGTAAGCAAATGTTGTCTCAGTTTAAATGTCTTTTATTTTATAGATATATTCAGTAAAACATGTTTCTGATATTTTCTGCTTGATGCTCTGTTACTTCACTAACTGGTTTCCTCTCGTGCCCGACCATCCCAGCGACCCCACAGGTACTCCATCTTCGAGCAGGCCAGTGTGGTGGAGGCCCTGGTGGCTCACTTGGGTCTGAGCAACCAGCGAGTGAATCTGCTGTCCCATGACTATGGAGACACTGTGGCCCTGGAGCTGCTCTACAGGTGTGTATGTGTGCCAGTTTATTTACAGAAATTGTCAAAAACAGAGTAAAATGATGAAAGCTAACCACCTTCTCTCCCCTCTGTGTTGTTTTTACTTTTTTCTCCCAAACCAGAAGTGACCAAAACCGCACAGGTCACCTGACCATTAACAGCCTGTGTCTTTCTAATGGAGGTACAGTGCACCTATTGTCTGGTCACGTTGTAGACAGCAGCTTTTCAGCAACAACAGCAGGGATTTTACATTCTGTAATCACATGTTTCTGAAGAAGAACTCCATTCATACTCAATTTCTGGAACAAACTTTGCATTAAGAGTGATTTTATTGCACGTCGGGCTAAAACATTGTCAGTCTAATGAGTATTTCCTAAGTTCCTATTGTATTGTATTGTCGGGTTGATTCCTTTCTGTTCTGTGTAGCAACGCAGCTCACTGCTGTGTATAAACTGACACTCAAGTGTCTCAATTTAACACCGAAAAAGGATTATCGACAACATTTTATTTGGATCTAGCCTCTAAATTGTGAGGATTTTCTCTAAAATTTAAGTGAAATCTTTAATTTTTTCTTCTGTTGGTCAGACAAAACAAACAATTTCACTCATTAGTCAAGACTAGTGAAGAGATTAATTGCAGCCCAACACCGAAAAACTTGAAATATACTTTACCCAAATCTGATTGCTCTGTTGTGGAAGTCACGGTCAGCGCTGAATCTTCTGTTTCTAACAGGATTATTCCCAGAAACACATTACCCACGTTTGATTCAGACGGTGAGTCACCTTTGTTTTCTTCATCCTTCTCTTATGTAATGGAAGATTTAAAAAAGCTGGATTTGTTGTAGCTTTTTCGGCTGTCAAAGTCCTCACTGAGACTTTTGTTTTGTCTCCGAAAGCTTCTGAAGGACTCCAGTTTTCTGGCTCCCGTTCTGACGCGGCTCACCAACTATATGATCTTCCAAAAAGGGTGAGAGTACCAGAGTTTTGTTCTAATGTATGTAATTGCGTAAATATACTTTTCATTGTTGATATTGTTTTCTGTTGATTGGTAGGATTGGAGACGTGTTCGGTCCGTACACGCAGCCCACAAGCGCGGAGTTCTGGGACATGTGGACGGGTTTACGCTACAACGATGGCAACTTAGTGATGGACAGGTGCGTTGAGTTTGCTTTGTGTTCACATGGCCTTAATTATCTTCGCTGCTCTTCATCTTTGTCTTCTCTTTCTCCTCCTCAGTATTCTTCAGTTCATCAACCAGAGATCAAAACACAGAGAACGATGGGTGGGCGCGCTCACTTCCACCTTCGTCCCACGTGAGTTCACAGTTGCATCATGTTGAGAAATCAGAGGGTGAAAGATGTTCTGTGGAGGCCAAACACTTCCTTAATTAACCCAGCAGCCTCAGCCGGAGAGCCACCGACGCTAAGCTGCTTAGCCTGCGAGGAGAAGCCTCGTAGTCCATCTGTGAGCTCAGGAGGGGGAAGTAGGGGGCAGGGAGTAGAGTTTCTGAGCTGGTTCTTCTGAATCATCATTTCAGCGAGTTAATGTGAAAGATTGACGTGACTGGTGTTTAAGAAAATTTGAGAATTTAAGAAAACGAGCCACCCTCCCTTTCGTATCGCTCCTCCATTTCTCAGTGTTCCTCCCTCCATCTTTTCCTCTATGACCCTCTCTCAATCCCTCCTTGTCTTTCAGTGCACATGATCTACGGACCCATGGACCCAGTCAACCCTCATCCTGAGTTCATCCGTCTTTACCAGTGAGTGCCCCCGCCTCTGATTCTTAAACCCCCGTTCAGATTATCTGCAGTACGCTAACATCTTAATGCGGCTCACTTTGCTGAATGTGAATGAGGACATATTGCGGGAAGAGGTGTCGTTTTACAGATAATCTGAACTCTTTTCTTATTTTCTTGCTGTTCTCTGGGATTTGAGCTTCAGTAGATTTTATGGAAAAAGTCTCCAAATTGCTTGTTTGGCCATGAAACCTGGAAATAATTTAGGAAAAATGTCTCACTTTTTAGAAATGAGTTCAGGTCTTTGCAATTACAAAAATGGCTGAGTAAAAATTATTTTACCTTCTTTTTTTTATCTTTATTTTTTTGGGGTAGCTTGTCCTACCTCTTCGTTGTCAAATAGATCTAAAACCTGTGTATAGGAGTTGGTGGATGGTTTGAGTCCTGCTTAAGGCTGAACTGAAATATAAAAAAGGTTCTTTTTACCCTTCTTACCCCTTAAAAACGTTTTTGTTTTTTTTATTTTCCCATACTTTATTCACACCCTTCTCTTTCACTTCCACTGTACTTGTATTTGACACTTTGTATACCGGGGATTTCAGGAGTTTCATGTACTCTTGGGAATCTCTTTCGACTCAGCTCTCTTTTTCTACCGTCTTTCGGGAGTTTGTTGGGACTTTAATTCATTTCTGAGTCTCAACTCAGTCTTGAACCGGCAATCTCAGACTTTTGGTCCTAAACACTCAGCAGTGCTTTTGTGCCTTTTGTTTATAGTAATCTCATTTATCTCAAATATATATAAACTTGTTCCTGCAGGCAGCTGGTCCGGAGGTCAACGATCACCATTTTGGACGAACACATCAGTCACTATCCACAGCTGGAAGATCCCACCGGCTTCCTCAATGCATATTTCAATTTTATTCACTCCTTCTGAAGGGATAAGAAATGCAATGCCCCGTTTTCATGAATAAATTCAGACCCCTTAACAAGCTGTTTGGTATTTTTGCAACACTTATTCAAAGTGATAAAAGGTCACATGTGGTGCAAAGACCTTTCGTGATGATTGTAACCAGGACTAATGCTGCATCAGTTTCAAGTTTAGTTTGCGAGTGATGGGCTAGTTTACCAGCATCAATACGTAAAATGTCAATTACTACAAGGGAAGACATAATATGTGAGCTAGAAACATGATTAATTGTATTAATGCAACTGAATGACTAATCTGATAGTGACAGTGTTAATTTATGGACCCTCTTTCAGCATGATACTGAAAGTTCTGTTAGGTTGTGTGATAATTGAACTTATCTGTGGGACCGTTTTGATTCCCTCCATTTTCTGCTTTGAGTCCTGCAATCAGCTGCATTCTGAATGATTTTTTTCTGAATGATTTTCTACATTTCTCTTGATGTCAATGAAAAGCCGAAATGTAAATTTTTCTTCAAATAAAACTAGTTTTGTAAAAAAAAAAGTCTGAATGAACTTGATGTACTTTGACAGTCGGAATTTATTGAAGATTTGGCAGAAGAATATTCTTACTGCAAAGAAAACATGAGGACCAGCAGACAGTAATAAAGAGAGTGAAGAAACACTTTCTAGAGACGTAATAAAACATTTATGTTGTTTTTTCATGTTGGATGGTGTCAGCATAATAAACACAATATATCATTATACATTTCATTTTTAGAGAGCCGTGGAAAAGTGATGTCTCAGACAGTTTGTCGTGCAGAGATGGAAAGGTCTTGTGGTTGGGTTGGCACGAACCTTCACTGCGAGCGCTTTAGCCCACGGAGGCCAGGATGATGTCGACGACCGTCTCGTCGCTGCTGCGAACTGTCACCTGCATGGTGACGCCGTCAGCCAGCGCCAGGCGAGCGCGAACCAGCACGTCATGACATCCCCGAAACACACCTGAGAGGTAGAGGGAGGGTGAGGTGTCAGTGAAAGCGACGGCATGTCAATTAAGGTTTTTTTTATATAAAATCTGGATATGTTTAATAATATGCTGTTTTATAGGAAAAGTATCTAAATGAGAGAATATGTTCCTAAAACTAATTGTACACAACTTAAAATAATTCTGGAGGTAACTGATCCTTCTTATTGCAGCATTGTTAATTAAACTCCATACAATATTCTATATAATTTGGAATACACTAACATCTAAATTAAATCTGCTATTTCTAGTTATGGTGCCCAAAAACATCTTTAAATTACATGAGAGACAGCTTTATCTTACATACAGGCTAAATTACATTTTTAAGGAAGCAATTTGTGTAAAAAAACACTTTTAAGAGACCAAACAGTGACCAAAACCATCCTGACATCTAACACCCACCAGCGAGGAAGAGGACATGCGAGTTCTTGTTTTCGGGAACTTTGTCAGAGCGCTCGCATGGCTGCATTCCCAGGAAGCTGATGATGTTACCCACCGCCTCTGTACAAGAAAAACCACAGATGAGTCACATAACACGCTGGGTGTCAGTTATTGCATAAAGCTTCAACGACATTGCTCATTAACATGTGTTGTAAATGTCCGGAGGCAGTTATTTGCAAAAATATACAAAAAGTAATGAAACTTCACGCTGGACTCAAGCGTGTGAACTCTTAGTGAATGTTGAAAATTTAACCCAAAGAAAACTTGCATCTATTTGAAGAAATAAACTTTTGTACTTTGACCTTTGAATATTGAATAAATGCATTATGATTTCAGCCTAAATTTCGGACTTGTGACTTACCGTCTAGAGTTCGTACAGACGCCAGGGCAAAAGTCTCTTCCTTCTCAAATTCATCTCCCACTTCTTCCCACGCTGCTCCAAAGTTCGGTTTCAAAACCTTCTGTATGTGGTCTGCAACCGTCACCTCTAGATCCTCCAGCTAAAAAAGAGCAGGACAAGAGGAGGGCAAGAAACACAAGGAAGATGGAAGGATGAGGAGGTGCAGAAAAAAGAAACAACAGAATAAGATAATTTACATTGATAAAAATGCACAAAATAAAGCACATTTTCCTTGTTTTGATAGCCTGCAGGTTTTTTTGCAATTACATACCACGTATTCATCATCATAACCGTCGTCGTCAGGCTCTCCTGTGTTGGGGTCGCAGTCTCTGACCAGGTACTTCATAGTACAACTGAACGTACAAGACACTGTGGACAGACAAGACACATCCAAACACTATTTTCTTAAATCTTCTTATATACAGTAAGTGCTGTATTACTCTCTCTCACGTGACTTATTCAGGACTACACAATTTGCTGCTCAAAAGCGATTATTTTAGACCTTGTACATGCACAATGTTTTAACAATGTTTAAAGGTTTGGGCTGCTGAATGACATCCCAGTGTTCCTACCAGCGGTGGGGTCGTCTTCGGGAAGGCGGACCAGAGTGTAGCAGGAACCAGGCTGACTGTAGGCGAGGTTGGGAGCTGGGGTGTAGTGTATCACCTCGTAGGACTCCGATGGCTCCATCTGCACTACGACCTGAAACAAAAAACCACACGATTCATTAATTTCAAATTTATTCCCATGTTTTAGTTACACTACTGTCTGAAACAATTCCAAATACTGTGTGCTAATATTTTCTCTTCTTCTCTTGTTTTTTTCACAGTTTTGTTTTTTGCAGCTAAGATTGATAAGTAGTCCAAATAAAGAATAAAACATTCTAGTTAACAAGATAATAAAACAAAAATGATGATGACACAAGATCCCCTCTCAGCTGGTACCTTCTGCAGGAGTTGGTCATTCAGCGTGTTTGTGCAGTCGAACTGGAACACCATGTGCCTGGCAAAGGTGTGTTTGATGCAGCGCACCACGTATTCTGTCTCAGCCTCCGTCAGCTGCACCTGCTCGGAGGACTTGAAGAGCGGCCCGAGACCCTGGAACTCTGGGATGGCTGCCAGTTGTTCTGTAAAAATGGACAGAAAGCACAAGACAGATTAAAGCAAAGACAGAGGACAGACAAGACTGTGATTTTATTAAATCGTATCAGGCCAGAGCATGAGGGGGAGTATCATTGTCTAACTGCATCATCTTGAATCCGATGATGGAAAGATGGTTTACAATCTTACCCTGATAAATGTCCTGGCGTGACGGGGTCAACTTGTCTGGCAGTTTGCTGGTGGCAACAGGGGCCATTTCTGGGAAGAAAAACATTAACAGACGCTCTTTAACTGATTCCTGACCATGATAGTTTCTAAGCTGAGTATAAAGCCCTGTGCAGAATAGTTAATAGCTATGTGGTTGTACCTGTTTTGTGTTCTGTGATAGGAGTGGTGGCCAGAGGGACGCTCTTCATGTCGAAAGGTTTCTCTGTGGGCTCTAAAGTGTACTGGTGGAGGGACTTCTCCAGTCCGGGGATAGAAACAGACAGACCTGAGAGCAAAAACACAAAAGAACGAGACTTTAACTTAATATTTCTGACACAACCTGCCCCCGCGAGGTGCTCTTAGTATACATGGTTTGTACCCTGAGTGTGTGTGTGTGTGTGTGTGTGTGTCGGTGTTTACCGTTGAAGATGTAGGCAGCATTCAGAGCCTTCTGCTTCTGCTGTAGCACGTTCATGTAGAAAGTTGCTCGGTCGCGCACTTCATCATCACTGTCCATCATGCACCTGTGAGAACGGACACGTGTGTTAAAGTCAGACAACATCACATATTCATTCAAACACAGCTGCATAGTATAGGGTCTATATTACATTTAAGGAGTCTATTAACAATTTAACCAACTGTTTTTATTGTATTTTCCACATAAAGATGAAATGTGGGGGTACACAGGCACATAAGAAATAACTTAACAAAGTAAAGGAGTACCTCTGCATGAGAACCAGGACGCTCGGCAGCAGATCATCATTCTGAGCTCCAAATTTAGCCAAAGCACTGACTGCAGCTGAGGGTGGTAGAAGAAACATGTTTTGACTGGTTATAAAATGTCATGAAAAAAGCGTGAATATTAATCAAACTGGATGTCATGTAACTAATCAAAAGTCATCAAAAGGTTGGGATGGAATAAGGGACTCTGTCTCACCTGCACGGACAGCCTCGCTCTCCAACACCACTCGGTTGAAGATGAAGCGGATGTACTTGGAGGGCTGGGGGGTGCGTGGGCCCTCTTTGCCCAGCAGGTGCAGGATCTTCGTGGCGAGCACTGTGTGCTCGCAGTCCTCGATGAACTCGCACAGGTGGGCCAAGCCCGTTTCTTTGCTCTCTGGGTTCTCCTCGATGATGCTGATGATGCAGTCCACGATGGCCCGCTTGTAATCGAAACCACCCTGCAGGGAGAGGAGTGCGAGTCTAAAACACAACTGCAACATACACTGTAGGCCTTAACTAATTAATAGTGAAACACGTTGAGCTACAGGGCCAAATGCATCACCCACACACAATCTGCGGACAGACTACTAATCAACACTGATGTATACTTGATCATCTGTTGCTATAAAACATGTCTCGTCTATTGGGTCTTCGAACATGTCGGCACATATAAACCAGACATAAGTAATCTGACTACTAAATATTTTGTAAAAATATATAGATAAGCATGCAGCCTCCCAAAATGCCAACTGTGATTACAATGTTTCTCTTTATAGCAAGTTTTCTGTATAGGTGAGGATATCACTCATAAGGAAGCTCCCCCGCCAGGCAAAGACCAAAGTGTGAAGGTCAGCGGTCTGTTAATGATCAACTTACATCATCTCTGAGCATGTTGGACAAGAAGTTCATCATGACGCTGTGCTTCCTGGGATACTTCTGGCACAGAGCGCTGATGGCCTGCACCACCACCACCTGGAATAAACAAGCGTCAGCGACAGATTTAGGACAACAGAACGTGGAACAACAAAAACAGGATTAAAAAAGGGAGGCGAAGCAGTGAATCTCATATTGGAAATTAATCTTTTGTTGCCACAGAAGCTGAAATCCTGAGTGATAAAAATAACCTCATCGTGACACATTCTCACACTTTCAACAAGTATTGCATTACAAAGCCAATACAACATCCAGACACAGCACACAGGTTTTGATGCATTTGCAGCTTAAAATTCTGCCTGGCCTCCATTTCCAAAAAGTGTATTTGATGGCATTTCTGATTTAAAGCAAGATTAATTGTTTATTTGTGGCAAAAACAAACTAACACCCTATGTGTATGGATTTAGTTGTGCTGCGTTACCAAATACAGGATAAAACCAAAAAGTGTCTGACCTTGAACTCGTCAGAGATCTCGGAGACAAACGAGGAGATCTGCTTCATGAGTCGGTCCACGCTGCTCTCACTGCCGGTCTTGAGCAGAGTGGTGATGGCCAGTGTGGCGATGCTGCGGTTCGAGTCGGTGATCAGGTTCTCCAGGTCCAAGTTGCACGCAGTCACGGCAGATGGATGCTTCATGGCCACCTAGTGGACGCAAAGGAAATAACAGTGTAGTTCACTCAGTCAGTTTTTATCCAGATTTAAGTATAAACAGTGTGTTGTCAAGACATAAATAATAAAGTACTGCAAAGCACTTTCAGTCATGCCTTATGTATCTTTCTGTGAAAAAGGGAACCTACAACGATGTTTATACTGCCTTTATACATATGCAATTTCTGAATAGCTCAGCAATATGACTAACTTTTGACTAATTAAAGTGATCTATGATTATACACGATTAAACACGCCATTTGAAGTAGGGACGGAGAGCGAAGATGTACCTTATTGAGGGTCCTGACTGCAGCGTATCTCAAGGCTGCTTTGGGAGAGCTGCAGAAGAGCTGCAGCACTGCAGGAAGACAAATACAATCACAATGAGACTCATCAACACATCATTCTGTTCCTTCAGTAAACTATGCAGATAGAAATGAAAACTAAAACGACTGAGGTGTGAGTAAACTACTGACCAGACACAGCAGGGGCCAGCTCCCGGGCGGTACAGTTGGGCATATGGACAATGGCAGAGGCCGCCTCGTACACCACCATCTCATTCTTGTTCCTCAGGCAGCTCTCAATGAAGTCGAACAAGGGGCTGTCGTGACTGAAAACATAAAGACAGAACAGAACACAATGCTGTAAACAACCTGACAACAAGAGATCAAATCTGCAGTTTTGTACATGTATTAAGAGATACCTTAGATGACAACGGATAATTTATCAGTGGAGAATCAGCTGTACTATGCAAGAACCCAGATGTCCTTGTGTGTCTCTACTCTAGGTATGCTCACCCTCCCTCCGTCTCATCCAGCAGTTTGCTGGCGATCCTGATGAGCATGCAGTAGGCAAAAGGAGACTTGAGACCGGACTTGGTGAACTTGTTGAGCATCTTGGTGACAGCAAGGCGGTCGTTCTTCCTGAGGTGATATAACAGGCCCAGGGCGTGGTACTGGGAGACGGGACGCACACAAACAACAGCTTTGAAACTTTTGAAGTTTTTAACAGATCAGTTTAATATGAACTAACTGAAATATTGATTTCCCCTCTACACACACACAATAGATGGTTCAAAACACCATGAATTTCCATGTCCTTGTGCACGTGTGTGCTACCCACCTGGACCATGATGTTGTCACTGGAAGCCGCCTCCTGAGCTTCATTCACCCAACGCTTCACTACATCGTAGCTCATCTTCACCATGTGCTGAATACACACAAACAGAAATTACTTCATTACCCACCAGCAACAATATGATATACAATTAGACAACTTAATATCAAGTACATAGAGGCAAAAAAAATGCCAGGAGATTAAAATCTAAAATCCAGATCCAACTTAAAAAGTTACTTTTGGATTTAGAAGTGAAATATGGAACTGTGCCATTTTTTTTTTACCAGTGAGGAGACCAGGGCTGAACTGGACACACTGGGCACTTTATCAACAATAGCCTGCTTCATGTATCTCTCAATGGCCTGCAGCATGGTGGTCTGTGGGGAAAACAAGGACAATTCAACAAACAATGCTTCAGTTTCTTAACTATAATAATTAAATAAAATATACAGGATGTTTTCTTTCTTGTGTGAGATGACAAGGTGAAGGAGGAGATGGGGAGACCGGAGAAGGACGAAAATAAAGTGAAGCAGCACTCACATCTGTAATCCTGCAGAGGGCTCTGATAGCAGGTCCTCTGTAAACATCTTCCTTCCCTGTCATGTCTTTGGTCAGGCTGTAAAATACCACACAAGGAATAATTAAAGACACAGTGACTTTAAAGGAAATGCAACACATTACAACAGTTAAAAAGACACATTTGCAAAGAGTTGTTCTCCTCTGTAATAATTGAAATAGTCAAAGACGGACCGAATTTCACAACAACATGAGAGAAATCTAAATTGTGTACATACTAGATGATAACAGTTGCATTAAAAGAACAGATGTAAACAAACTTTGGACAAACTGTTTCAGAAGTCTTCCACTCAGTCAAGAAAAGACACTTCCTGCATACAGGTGATACTCAAAGCTATTTGACAACACGGTACAAACCTGCTAGTGACAATGATGACATCCTCAGAGATGTTGGCCATCTCTTTGATGGTCAGGTAACACATCCTCCTCAGGGTTTGCTGAGAGAGAAAGAAAGAGTATAAACATTTATATTTGAACACTACTGACTATGCGCCGTGAGCTAAAATGGAATCTAAACACATGTAAGTATATAACACATTAACTAATGAAAGATATCTTACATCATTGGACTGAAAGAGCCTGGTCATCGCAAAGAAGGCCTCCGTGGCCTCTGTGGTCCCAAAATGCTCTCCCTTAATAAACAAAGACATGGGAGTGAGAGACATAAGATGGGTGGACAGACACAAACTCAACATATGCCAATAAAAACACAAACTCAACACATGCCAATAAAAAGCTACTTTACTTTTATATCAAACAACTTTTACCTGGTTGAGGAGGTAAATAATCTTGGTGAGAATGTGGAGGCATCTTCTTGGGTTGATAGGGGTCTCATTGAAGATACGCGCCTGTGGATAAGATAAGATAAGATAAGATATTCCTTTATTAGTCCTGCAGTGGGGAAATGTGCAGTGTACAGCAGCAAAGGGGATAGTGCAAAAAACAAGATGCATCAGCTAACACAGTAAAAAAGAGCTAAACAAAGTGTAACAAAATATGAACCATTTAAATAGAAGGAAGTATAAAAATAAAAGCAGTATATACAGTATTGACAATAAACAGACTATTAACAAAATTGCACAAGTGGAAAATTATATTGCACAGTGAGAATTACACCTGAGTAGTACTGATAGACAGTTGGTGTACAGTAAAGGGACACCTTATTTAATTGCAGTGGTTAGGATATTGTTTCGTTGGCTGAAACTTTTGTCTTATATATATGAGTGTTTTAAGCAATATCAAGTGCAGACTTTACCTCCTGCAGCACGGCACTCTTCTCCAGATGCTGGAAAGGGTTCGACCCACTTCCTAAATGTCAAAACAGTAAAGTCAGACTTCTGTGCATTTAAACCTTATAAGATAAGATATTCCTTTATTAGTCCTGCAGTGGGGAAATTTGCAGTGTACAGCAGCAAAGGGGATAGTGCAAAAAACAAGATGCATCAGCTAACACAGTAAAAAAGAGCTAAACAAAGTGTAACAAAATATGAACCATTTAAATAGAGGGAAGTGTAAAAATAGGAGCAGTATATACAGTATTGACAATAAACAGACTATTAACAACACATGTATATATAACAAATAGTATTACTTTATTGAACTTCATTCAAAGCCAACACACAGAAATGATGCATGAGTTGACGCCAGCTTATTGCTAGTATATTCAATACAAATAGATTAATAACTCATTTTAAATTAAAGCATCACTGCAGCAAGATTCATCCATCTATATTTTGAGCGTATTGTTTAGAGAGGACACGTCTAATAAGGAGCAAAACTAACATCACAACATCCAGCTGACACTGGCTAGCTTGCGATGCTAAAACTAGGTTTCGCTTAGGGCTGGTGTTAGTATTATTGTGACATCAAATAATAGCTGTTACATATGTTAATGCAACTGCAAAACGCCTATTATATAAATATAAATTACCCTGCAAGAAGCCACTATAAAGGGATTAATTCACCATGACAAATATTAACTATAGCTAGTCGGCTAACAGGCTAGCTACTCGTTAGCTTATCCAACATCTTGTCACTCCACACACAAACTTCAACACTGTAACATTTAACATATAATAACTATCCAATCTTACCAGACTCCTCGTCCTTCTTGTCAAACTTTTTAATCATTGTTACAGCAGTGCAGCAGACGGAGGAGGTTAAAGAGTCTCTCCGTCTCGATCAGTAGAGGAGCTACTTCCACGTAGCCAAAATGAAAACTGACTTCCGGTTGAAACGTCCACGTCAACGGAACTTACGTCAACACGTTTTACGCGTCATGACCGAAAGAGGGCGCTGCTGACAACAACAAACATTCATCATGCAAACAATTATGCAGTAGAGTTTATACTAGATTTATCACCACAAATGTTCAGTAAATCTTTAATTAGGATTGGTAACAAATTATTAAAACATAAATATATTCAATCATTCAAAATGAGCGAAAAGGGGCATGAGGCTACATTGCAGTTTTTTGGGTGTACAGTATTACAATTTAAATTAAGTAAAAAGCATACAAACTTAGTTTTCTTTTTTATTTTTATTATTATTATTTTTAATTTACTTATCTTTTTGTGTTTTTGGTCCTTTCCTTTTTTTCTTTTTTTTTGTATATGTTTCGTTTATGTTGCTACCGGATTGAAATCATTTATATGTATAAATGTAATTGTTTATGAAATTAATTCTGCTTATTTAATGGTGCAGTAATATTATTATAGGGATGGGGGGGGTATAATTTTTCATACAATTATTTCTGTGATTTATTGGATTTTGTACAGAATACCAATAAAAAGACTTTGAACTAAAAAAAAAAAAAAAAAAAAGCATACAAACTTTGAATTTATCAGGAAATAATGTATCCTGATTTAGAAATAAGGATTTAAGTTTTTCTTTACCACTGAATGCCAACCCACTATGTATGCTCCAGAAACCAACTGTTATATGCTGCAATACATCCCTGTCTCAACTTGATTTTGTGTCGTTTAGTTTGCGGTATAATGGGTCAAACACAAATTTATTTAGGAATATGCACCATGTAAAAAGGGGGAAAATGCTTGACTTTTTATTTCAGTTTATATTTTGCTTTAGTATTTCCAGGCAAATTTGCAGTGAACCTAGAGTTGGTTAGTAATTCAACCTAATGGAGGACAGTATGGACATCGGAAGGTACTTGGACATTCATTGACATTTATTCATCAGATCAGCAGTGACCTGTGGGATGCACAACTGCAGAGCTGACCCACAACATGGTGTGTTCTTAGGTCAAATGTCCACAAGATGTCGACATTGCTGTGTGTCTTGAGTCTTGTCTCAGACAGGTGAACTGCTGATGTATCAGTCAGGCTCTATATTAGCCTTATGAATAGTAAAGGAATATTTATAGGAATATTTTTATGGATCACATTGTTCAAAATGCCAAATGTAGTTAGTTACATCTGCTTTATTTGCGGAAAAATAATCCTTTATTTTGAGTATAAAAATAACAGACATCTGATGAACACATACATTCTCATGCACTTGCATTTTACTGTATTTCATGATCTTGCAGTTGGTTTGTACAGTATTTCAGAGTCAGTGTTGTGTTTTTGCCACTGTTGGTGTTTCACACAAGAATCTGGAACCATTATAGGCTCCCATGTGAACTTCTGAACAGCAAACCTCTTAATAATAAATAAATGAAGCAGCAAAGAGATAAAAACATCATAATATCAAATAATGGTATGAGTATGCAGCAGAGTTACAAAACATGTCATTGGTCTTTTGCTAAGGATGTAATCACAACTCTTGTTTAGTGAAAAATTTAAAATTTGATGACTTTGGGGCAAAGTAACCACATCAAACATTCATTTTACTGACAAAGAAAATCTAAGGGCTCGTCTTTACTGAAAGCAGTCTTGCTTTGCTGCAATCCATCCTCATCTTGAAAGTTAAAAAATAAGTCTGCAAATCTTTTCAGTTTTGAAAGGAATCTGCCAAAGGTTCCTTGTGTTTACTTGCCTGAAATGACCAAATCACATCTTGAAACAAGTAAAACTACATCATCCATATGGCTCTTGGTCTTATTATGTCTTGATTTAAGACAGTTGCTACAACATTTCTGATAAGTGCATAAAAGACACATGGATTATTCTCACCACAAAGGCAAAACTTTAACATAAATACAACTTTAAAAGTTAATTTAAGAGTAAATAACTCTGTAAATTTTACTCTATATCAGCCAAATATTGTATAATAAATGAGTTTAAAGCCGAGTTGTCCAAAAAACAAAAAATAGAGAATCATCATCCAACTTTAGTCACAAAGTTTCATTGAGTCACATGAAAAAATGGAGGTTTCCAAGGTGTTTTTGATGAGCAAAATAATAATAATAATAAGAAGAAGAACTTTCCAAGGACCTTTCACATGAGAGCAACTCAATTCTATAAAGAAATGCTTCTTTTTACCTGTAATGTGAGTGGGAAAGAAAACAATCTTCCCTTTTGAGAAACAAATCAATAAAGCATTACTGTAAGAAGTCATTACATTTGAAGTAACGAGGATAGGCCAACACTGGTCATGGCTGTTTTTAAATCTATAAGTTGTCCAACACACATGTTTCACTTTCTGCGTCCTATCTGAGCCAGCAGGCGCGCGTTCTGGGCCGCCTTGGCGCGCAGGTGTTTGGCCTTGGCGACTTCGAAGAGGACGTTCATGATGTTGGTGGGGACGTCCAGGGACAGGGTAAGCCTGCTCCTCCGGTCTCCTTTGCTGCTGCTGCTGCTGCTGTTGCGGAGCATCTGCCCTCTGAGCTTCGTCCGGCTCATGAAGCGGTAGTTCGCGGGACTTGAAGTCCTTTTTTCCCGGCTGGAGGAGGCAGAAGAGGAGGTGGAGGAGGAAGAAGAGGAGGAGAGATACTCTGCGGACTGCAGGAGGGACCCCCAGCCGCCGTCCACGTCGCTCCGGACCCGGACTGCCATCTGGTCGTCGCACAGGAGGTCGGTGCGGGTGTTGTATAAGCGGAGGCACAGGCTGGAGGTCGGCGTGCACAGGACCGAGAGCAGCAGCAGGGTCTTCAGGGACGACAGCATGCTGTTGTCCTCTGGGACCAAAGGGGAAGAAAATATTCACTTTTTAAGACATTTTTTTTTTTCAACATATATATATTTTTTTTACATTTCCTAAGCGAGGGGAAGAAAATATTCACTTTTTAAAGGTACCATATTGTAAAAAGTGAGATTTTCATGTCTTTTATATTATAAAACAGGTTTAAGTACTATATAAATACCGTTAAACTATCAAAACGCTCAATATACGGAGAAACACACACAGCCCGTATTTAGAAATTGTGCGTTTGAAACAAGCTGTCAGGATTTCTGTCCATTTGTGATGTCACAAATATACAATATTTAGACCATTACACGGTTTTAAACGTAAACATTCTAAATGTGTCCCAGTTTATTCCTGGTTGCAGTGTGTATGTGAATGTCATCAGCTGACAGGAAGTACACATGGAACCAAACTGTTACCTAGCAACACAATTCTGTTGCAATTCCGTCAAAATGCGCTAAAACGGAGCGTTTCAGACAGAGGGTGAATACAGGCATATTCAGGCTGACAGTATGAGGAAAATAAAGGTTTTGTTTAACATTACAGCATGTAAACATGTTCTAGTAGAAACACAAAATACAAGTATGAACCTGAAAATGAGCATGATATGGGACCTTTAAGACATTTTTTTTTTCAACATATTTTTATTTTTTTTACAGTCCCTAAGCGAGGGGAAGAAAATATTCACTTTTTAAGACATTTTTTTTTTCTGTCTTTAAAATCTTAACATCTCAGCGTCCGCAACATATTTTTTATTTTTAATATAAATAAATACATTTTTCTTAAATTTTTTTCTTAAAACAAGTGACAGAAAATGGGGTGAGAATAAAGTGGATCTTATAATAATCGGTCTTAACATTGCTCTCACAATAACTAAACATGTTAATTTACATTGAAATAGAGCGAAATGGTCTCAACACTATTACAATCTCTCTTTTCTCATTAAAATAGGGTTTTAGTACTCTAATATCTTAGAGTTCAGCAGGGTCTTCAGGAACGACAGCATGCTGTGTCCTCTGGGACCGAGGGGAAGAAAATATTCACTTTAAGACATTTTTCTTTCTGTCTTTAAAATCTTAACATCTCAGTGTCCGCAACATATTTTTTTATTTTTACAGTCCCTAAGGGTATTAATCTTAAAACAAGTGACAGCAAATGGGGTGAGAATACAGTGGATCTTAAAATAATCAGTCTTAACATAAGATAAGATAAGATAAAATAAGATTATTCCTTTATTAGTCCTGCAGTGGGGAAATTTGCAGTGTACAGCAGCAAAGGGGATAGTGCAAAAATCAAGATGCATCAGCTAACACAGTAAAAAGAGCTAAACAAAGTGTAACAAAATATGAACCATTTAAATAGAAGGAAGTATAAAAAATAGGAGCAGTATATACAGTATTGACAATAAACAGACTATTAACAAAATTGCACAAGTGGAAAATGATATTGCACAGTGAGAATGAATGAATGAATGAATGAATGAATGAAATTCCACCTGAAAATATCAGGTTATTGTCAGTTTTTTGGTGTGTAACATTGCTCTCACAATAACTAAACATGTTCATTCACATTGAAATAGAGCGAAATGGTCTCCTGGACACTATTATAATCTCTCTTTTCTCATTAAAATAGGGGTTTCAGGACTCTAATATCTTGTTTTAAGAAGTTCAGCTTCAGAAAAGTGTCGCACAAAAACATTATTTAATGTCTATTTTGGACCACATGGCAATGGTTTAAAAGGCAACACACATGTAAGCAATAATTTTCGCACAACTTACCACTCGTGTCCTATAATAAAGAATACAGTTAAGAGAGGTCAGCCAACACGTGTCCCTTGCAAAGAAAAACCCAAACAGGCAGAAATCCTCTGAAGTGAAAACGTGATAAGGAATCCTGATGAAGTGATAAGTGTGTGCGGGAGGTCAGCAGCGCGCACTGTCTGACCGGCTCGTGTGTGTCTTGCTCGTCCATTCCCACTGCATTCATTTAGTAGGAGCCATCAAACTGCAGCAACTACGCCAGCAACAACGTCATCCCGTTGACAGTTGGGTTTGCTCTCAAGTATCCCCATTGGTTGGGATGCAAGTGATGTAGTGGTAAATACAAAATAAATAAATAATAATAATAAGTTGGTAAATGTGACCTCACAAACTAGACATCACGACTACATGTACAAAGCAGCCTGAGACTTTATCATGTACCCTTCACGTGATGTTTTTTTTACAGTAGTAAGCCTCAAATTAACACTTTGTTAGCCAATTAAAGATATATTTTTTAGAATAATAGACATGTTTTGGCAGGTCTGTAAGATTGCTTGTTCAGAACTATGGACAAATCCCATTCAGACCCACAGACAGGACAGGTCCATCATTCAGAACCACAGACAGCCTCCATTCAGACCCACAGACAGCTCCCACTCAAACCCACAGACAGCTCCCACTTAAACCCACAGACAGCTCCCAATCAGAACGACAGACAGCTCCCAATCAGAGCACTGACAGCTCCCACTCAAACCCACAGACAGCTCCCAATCAGAGCCACAGACAGCTCCCACTCAAACCCACAGACAGCTCCCACTCAGACCCACAGACAGCTCCCACTCAAACCCACAGACAGCTCCCAATCAGAACCACAGACAGCTCCCACTCAAACCCACAGACAGCTCCCAATCAGAACCACGGACAGCTCCCATTCAAAACCAAGGATAGCTCCCATTCAGAACCACGGACAGTTCATTCATTCAGAACCACGGACAGTTCATTCATTCAGAACCACGGACAGCTCCCATTCAGAACCACGGACAGTGCATTCATTCAGAACCACGGACAGCTCCCATTCAGCACCAAAGACAGTTCCAAATATGAAAAGTGAAATTTCCAAATTGTTTAGAAATATATTTTTTTGGTCAAGTGTAGGTCCCTTTAATACACCAAAATGCCTCTTCATGGCATAATACTCCTGATACTACTCATGCAAGGCACTTCAAACATGGCATTGAAATATAAAAGGTACATCGTCACCTCTTTCAGTATGTGTGACGGTGTACAAAAGGTTCACTAACTTTTTCACGGTATGTGTGATTTGCATGCTGTATATATGGCTATTTAACTTCAAAAAGAAGAATGATACCTGAGCTCTGGAGAACATTGTGTTTTAATTAAAGCTTTGAGTGTACACGCAACACACACCATGGGAACCACCTGCAGTGATACATTACTGCATGTCAAGATGGAAGAGGATCAAAGGGTGTTGGGTCAAGCTCTAATGAGCAACTCCATTGTAGGAATAATACGACTGTAAGTCTTCACAGCAGGAGTAATCACAGTCTGTGACACACAATAAGATGTCCTCCCACTCTTACTTCTGCTCCGCAATTGATCTCTGAAATGGAATTAATTGCTCCTCTTAAACTTCAATGGAAAACTCACACTTTCATTACGATGCTGGATTATGTTAGTCACATAAAATAAGATGTGTTAAGAACATTTGCTCAGCTTAGGTGTGAAGGGGTATGGTATGGTCTGGTATTAAGTCTTATTTTTAACAAGTAAAAGAACATTACCAATAGGCTGACGTACTTTCACTTCATTCTTGATGGAAATAAAGTTGTATAAACTTTTTCTTGAATTGTCAGTGTCTTACTATGAGCGTTGGGGTGCTACATGAACACAAAATGTTCTACCAAAGTAAGAAGAGTTTTGGTTATTTCAAGTAAGAGATTTCTGTATTTGTTCTTGTTCTTCTTACTGGTTTAAAGTGGGCGGGGCTCAGTTGGAAAAAGGTGATGGCAGGTGTTTCCGTGCACCAATGAAAGTTTAGCAACACCCACACAAATTAGTTGAGTTCGGAGTGTTAAACTTGTAATAAATAACAAATAAGAATGTTCATTTTTCCGAACTTGAATTGTTCGTGATTTAGTCACAATATTATATGTTATAGATAAAAAAACTTAAAGACATCCTGTTGAGGTTTTGACCACTAGCAGCGCTACAGAGCAATGTTTTTACGACCTTTATTTTGTAGTAGCCTTTCTGTCCCTTATTATTTTAATTTAATGTAACTCTGTTTATCTTGGCTGCTTGAGTTTTTAGGTGATGATTTAACTTCCTGCCACTGCTGCACAGACTTTTAATTCATGCAAATCTGAGTAAGTGTACATATCACATCTTTCATAATAGTTTTATTCTTTGTGCAAATAAATAAGTAAATAAATTAATAAACACGCAGGCATTATTCACATCCTGGTGTTAGTTTCACGCTATTTGGTAACACGCCACGTAACATGGCAATGCACCAACAAAGGCAGTGAAGAAGAAGACTGCTAACAAGCAACCATGGATGTAAATAATGTACAATTCAAAAACTGGCTGTGCAAAGGCTTTATGAGGAAGGAAATGCAATTGACATGTTTGTTAGACCTCAAGGGTACGCACAAAATGCATGTTTGTGTTTACAAGAAAACTCCACAGAGCACCTTTTAAGATTTTAAGTGTTTGGGGCTTTAAGAAAATGATTTAATATCTATTTTCTTTGGAAATAAGTGATATTATTTCAAGCCCAAGTAGATTTATTTTAACTTTAAAAAGTATGTTCTATCTACAAATGATTTGAAAGCTAAAATTATAAGTGTGATATAAATATTTCTTGCAGTATGGCATCTGTCTTAGATCTTGACTAGTTGTGTTTGGCAGGGGGTGTGGTTCAGCGAGGACAGCCTGTCACTGTAGACTGCGTAACCACATCTTGCAGCTCTATGAAGCGTCTTCGCATGTGGGAGTACATTACAGAGCAGAATCGTGACTAATTTAGAGAGAAAGCTTCTGGAGGCTTGTTGGTGAAAGACTCATCTATCATCTTTGAGGCAAAAGGAATTTCTGCTTTAAATACTGACTATTTTCTGTTGATTTCAGTTTAAGAAACCTGGTGGTGGAGCTGGTGCAGCATGTTGCATTGAAGGTATTCTCTTTACAAACATCAACCAATGACGCCCTGAGAATCTATGTTGTGTCGTGTATTTTCACGTGTCACACTGCCAGAAAAAAACCTTAAATGCGTGCTGCCCCCACATCAACACCCACGCAGGAATCCCCTGCTACCGCTGCGTCCGTCTGATGGAGAGTCCTATAAAACAGTCCCCGCGTGATCTCCCTCACTGGGCTCCTGTTGGTCCCTCATCTGGCTCCCAGCCTGACCCATAACACCCCCTGCCAAAGGAACATATGTAGTGGTGAAGGTGGCAGCAGGAAATCAGCTACCAGCTTCTTATTTTTCTCACCGCACAGGGTGCAGCGCAATTGACAAAACATAAGAAAGATGACTGAGCGTTACATAAAGAGACTAGAGAGAGAGAGAGAAGAGACGATCACGACAAAGACACACAAAAAAAAGACGGATTTAATTTTTCAGTAGTGTGAATATTGATCACTTTTGACATTCAAAAACTCATTTCAGAAACACATATAGAAATTACAAAATTCACATTTTGATTTCAAACACTTTGTCCATAAAACAAATCAAGAAACAGCAGTTCAAATATATAAATAAATCCAATATAAAAACACAAAACATTTTACACAGTTATGTACAAAAATGATTTTCTCGTTTGGGGTTGCTAGTTTCCTCTCCAGGGCTCGGTACCTGTGGAAGTATACATACACTTGTATTACTATAAGAAAAGGTGAACAGAATATCTATTTTTGCATCAGTATCCCCCCATTTGTACTGTACAACCAAATCCTTTTAAAGAAGATTAGTTCATGTATATCTCATGTGTGATCTGACAGGTTCCCCCCTACCTCTCCTCTTCATCCTACACCAACTCTGGCACTCTTGTCTTGAGGAGAATCGGTTTCCGTTGCCACCACAGCCCCCGTACACAAACGGCCGGCATTCCCCTGAGCGAGGGTGGAAGTACCAGAGCAGAACATATTCTGAACAGGCCCCCTCTGACATCGGCTCTAGGCAGCGGTCTGCATGTGTGTTGGAAAATAAAAAAGATTAAAAATACCCCACAAACTGAGATGCTGTAGATTCACTGTATTTACCCATCAGGTGTTGGATATGCTGCAAAATGAAGGAAATGTTTCAATATGTTTGAGGATCACCGACTACATTATTCCTGTATGATGAAGTCTTTCACACTGAAAAAAAATATGTATAGAATATAGAATATGTAGGTGAAAGATTTTCTGATATGTGAGATGATGAATATGACATAAAATATTGATATTTGGAAGCATGATATTAGAAGTATGGCTTTTGTATTATTGTTTTTATGCACTTTATCAAATTGTGAATTGTTTGTGGATGTTTTTATCACGCTGGTGTTCATATCATCATCATCATAGAGCTAGTTTGCCTATTGGGGTGCTTTATGTATAAATATGGTTGTGGTTTCCACTTTTTCAAACATTTTGACCTGACGAAGATCCAAACAGGATTGAAATGTGGTCAATAAAAATATTGTAGCATGGAGTAGTGAGCAGGCGTTACCTTTTTCTTTAGAGACCACTTGGGGCCACTAGTGTGCAAAATGCTTGGTACAGCTATGATTAAGTGGGGAGATATTAGAGTACGTCTGACAAGATTTCACAAATTAGATGATAAAAACCTGCAGTACCATTGAGACAAGTGCTTGTGTAAAAGGGATGCTTGCTTGTTTGCTTTCTTATAGAGAGCTGGATGAGAGCAAAACAGCTATCATACAATACACAGAGTAAATAAGTCGTGTTATCTAGTGGTCACACCCAGCTGATTTCTTTTACTGGTTTCCCCCGATTCCAGTCTTTGTGCTAAGCCTGGCTTAACACCCATCATCTCCAACATCTCTGTATTGAACACACAGAGATTAAGCGATATACGTCCCACAATGTCACACTATTCCTTTATATATGAATGAGTAACTGTACACTGACTTGCTGGATGCTATCAACAAGATTTAGTGTGAAACCACATTCTTCATTACACTTTAAATCTTCCTTTTCACTGCTAGAGAAGTGCGTCATGAAATATAGCACAGGCTGTCAAACACTCATGGATTAAGTTTTGCTCTTCTTATCATTCTCTCCAACCTTGTGCTTTTAATCATTTCAAGCAGCTAATTACTCATAGATTGTGAAAATGTGACAGAAAAATGCGAGTAACACACAGAGAAAGTAAACAAGATTAAAGAAAGAGGGGAACGATAAGAGGAAAATCAGTTGTTTTGGCCACTCACCAGCAGCGTTTGCTCCAAATATGCTTCTTTTCTTCCTCTGTCCCCACTCCACAGTCCCTCCCTCAAGAGAATCTGAACAACAATGACAAGTTTTACAGGTTGGTGGATTCAATCATCAGAAGGAACCACTTCGACTGGACCACCGTTTAATGAACGCCAGTTGTGTTTTGACTCATCTTAAATTAGAGCGATCAACACAAGTACATGGAGCGTTCATTGTTACGCTTTTTTTATCTCTTTGTGCAAAAGTTCTGTAAATCTACAACCCTACAGACTTAATTTGAAGGAATTACAGTTCACTAGGGATAAAAAGGGGAAATAAAAACATTAAAAAGTTATTCAAAGAGCTGGAAGTACAGACAGTCACAAGCACTAGTTTCTAGTTCTTTGTTTGCTGTGTTGAACTCTTTTCATCTGATTTGATCTAACAACATCACTAATATTGGCTACTATTATATTCACAAAATGAACACTGAGTTCAGTCAGAGACACTTACGTCAAGGAATTGATTATTTATAGCAAATAAAGAAAGCTGAAATAATGAATGACGTTGGCGTGAGCGTATCAGCTGATAGCAACACAGCTGGTAAATGAGCCGGTGATTGTGAAGCATGAATAAAGCAGCTGATGACGATCGCTGACCTCAGTGTTCTGTCTGAATTAAACTTGATTAACTTTGATTAAACTATATATGATGCATTAAACTCACACTTTACTGACAAAAGAAATGCCTTTGTCTCGGGTAGCATGTACTGTAATTTCACAAAGTGCTGTATCCCTGCACCCTACTGCACTCACACAGGTGAAAGTATTGTGTAAGAAAGAAGAATAAAGAGCTATTCCAATGAGATTTGTTAATGTAAAGTATGTGCTTAAGGAACACTTGTTAATACAATAGATTTTTTTATGGTAAATTGTAATGGACTTGGATTTATATAGCGCTTTTCTAGTCTTCCGACCACTCAAAGCGCTTTACACTGCATCCACTACCTGCTCTGTGCCACAGCCGCCCAGGCAGTTAAATGCAGTGCAGAGGTTGGCACATGTGGCAATTTTTATTTAATTCCTTTGAAGTCTCCAAATGAAAGAGTACATATTTAAATGTGGCCTGCTGTGCTTGTGCACGTTCATTATTTTGTACACAGAATGAGCTAAATGTCACGATTTTATATCTAATGACTGTAATTTATGAATAAACATGCTGACATTGACAATGGGCAATGACAGGCTCACTCTTTGATTAGTTTTCTGGTTACTTGAAGCAAGAATTAAAATAAATTGGGTTGCGCATGCCTGAGGGCTGTATTTGCTGTGAGCTTCATGAAATATTGTGTGATTACTTAGTTCATGTTGACCCTTTAACTTTCTGGTTGCTTTGTTGTCTTGATGTTGATGGTTTCAGTAACACTCTAGGAGCCGAGAGCTTTTTTATTGCACCACCTTTTGCTTTTTTTGATAGTTGACAGTGTGGATATAGACAGGAAACGTGGGGGGTATAACATATTAAGCAGATTTTGTGGTAACTAGAATTAAAAGTGTTGCTATGCTCAACATGCATTCATGGCATATAGTCATAAACTGACTTTCAACTTGATCGTTTTCGACCATCTTATGCAAAATATAGTTCTTGCATTACCCCACAGTGTTGACCTAATCTCTGTTTATAGTTGGAATTTGCAGAATATAGTAAATTTCAAAGTATTAGACCTTGATACCGATCAACCAGACATAGAAAAAAGTGTTTGCCACAAGCCCTTAAAGTGCCCTCAACCGGATACAGTGTGCTCAGTAGCGCCACCTTTAGCTTAGCTTTAAAAACTTTTTTACTTAGTACATTCTTTAACCACGGAAGATAATCATAGAAACATGATTCAGGCTCAAACGGAAGTTAGAGCGTCTTGAGGCTTCTGTACTGTGAGTATTCCCCGGTGAAACAAAAATATTTGAGCGTTGCACATGGCGGTTGCACAGTTATGAGAGGGATTTTAATCAAACCCTTCGCATTTGATTGGACCGCTAAAAAGTGAGCGGGCTTTCTCCTTGTCGCTAAAAGTTGCAGATTGATTGATGGAGAGATGTCATGATATTAATGGTTGAAATTGGTTGGTACTTGCACGTGATATTTTGTTTTACAGAAAGAAAAGGTGATTTGATTTTGATATAAAAATACGAAGAAATTGATTGCTATGTAAATTTCTTTGCACATATTATTAAATATATTAAGGTTAAGGTGCACAATATGAGCGGGAATGGGATCTTAACGGGTTAAAAGGCATTTTTCATTTCATCTTGACTTTAACTCAGTGTTGAATCCAACCTAACCAAGAGTTAAACTGACTACAAATAGACCTATAAAAATGTATGGAACACAACCCATTCCTTCCACTAAAGGACCATGAGAAGCGTGATAATATACTCTGAGGTGTCCCAATATAAGCAACAATAGATGAGATAGAGGTGATGATATCGGTGATAATTGTGTCCCGATATATTGTCTTTCTCCAAACACCTCAGAGTACATTATGACTGTTCCAAAGTCCCCACTAACACACGAGAAAACGGTCAACATCACAGCTGTTACACATAAGTATGACATATGTAACTGCTTAGCTGTGACACACACTTGGTCACACTCTATAAATCTGTTGTGGGGACAACTGAGCACTTTGGAAAATGATGGCATCTCAGGCATCTGTGTGTTTGGCCCATGGGCTTGGACCCTGCAAAACAGTTAGTTGTGTAATATTGAAATAATTATTATTACCAGTGCGGTTTGATAGGATCACAGGGGAAGGACTGGTCATTTCTCCCAGTTCATCTCCATAATCTTCCACTTCTTCTTCCTCCATCCCTTCTTCATGGAGGTCACGGCTGAGGGATATCACAACATCGTCTGGCTCTTTTTTATTCTCAGTCACTGTGGTTGTTCCATCTGGATCCACAGACTTTACCATGAACTTGTATTCCAACCCTGTAAAGATACAAACATGATACACACAATCATGAACACCAAATAAGAGCGCTGTTTTTAGTATTTATTCTATCTTGTATTGTACATCAAGATACTTTTGAAATAATAGAGCACTCAATGGCAAAGTTTGAGTAAATAAATCAGTATGAGACCATTAAATCATCATTTCAGGTTTTAGTTTCTTCGTTAATTCCATCCAGACAACTTTATTCACTGTAGACTACTTCACTCTTCCTACTTGCAGTTTGCTGGGAGCCCCCCTGCTAAATAAAGCCATTGAAGTGAAATGCAAAAGGGGTTAAAACACATATTTTCACCAAATATATAGCGTGTGGTTTTAATAAGAAACAATTAGCAAGTAGACCATTCATGCTGTGATATTCTGTGCCCAAATCATATGTTTTTTCTGCAAATAATAAGCCAAAGTGTGGGGATGACATAGCAGAGAAACTCATATAGCTATAATGTCGAAATGTCTTCCGTGAAAAAGGTTGACAATAAGCAGAATTGCCCTTTAAGTGTCTCGTAAGTGTATAGTGGATTCTTGGTGAGGAGGCGTCCCACTTAATGGCCGTCTCGTGTTTGTGAATGGCTCTGCTGTTGCTGGCACCATGGTGTGTGTTCCTCTGAGAGAACATAGCAGATGGCAAAACACACACGGGTGCCATGATACTGCCACGGGAGCTTCACAACAAACAACCACACACATATGTAGGCCTGTCTAGAGGCATGCATATACTCATTCTCGGATAAGTACAAGCACACAGAAGGTTCAAAATGTACAAGTGAATGACGTGACACCAACCAACCTACGCACACACTATCTTACCACACTTTTCGACCACCTCCTGGGTGACTAGCTCCTTCACTTCTTCAGCCTTGACACAGAGAATGACAAGATTCAAAGTTCAGTCAGTTATTCATTTAGCTAAGCTCGTATATATACAGTATATATACTTTAAATGTGTGTGTATATGTGTGTGTGATTGTGATAAACACGTACTGTGAGTCCAGGCTCCCCCTTATCCCCTCTTCCTCCTTCAATACCGAGTGCACCCTAAAGCAAAAACACATTTACAAACACACAAGATTAATTACATTCTATCAAGTTATAAGTATTTGTACAAAGCATTTTAATGTGAACAAAACCACTATAAAGAGTATAAAGTCCTATCCCCTTCCCTTGTGAAAAACCAGGCCTGTACAGAAGATTAATAGGTTAGTTTTTCCTTGACACTGTCGCCAAGTGCTTGGTGGGAACTGTTGGGTCTCCGTAAAAAATATTACAAAGAGTACAGCCTAGAGCTTCTCTATATGAAAAGTGCCCCGAGATAACTTCTGCTAAAATTGTGGCGCTTTATAAATAAAACTGAATACCACATTCATGTTATATTGTAGCATAAGAACAAACAGCTGAGTGAGAAAATATTCATGCCATGCTTCTAGTTTTATTAAAAAGTGGTATTTATGGGGAATTTCTGATGCAAACGATATCTCCCTCTCAGCAAAAACACTAACAACAAACTGGTGCAAAAGTGGCGCTGAAGGTTTGATATACAGTATTAATAAAATCCAATACTAACACTAAAACAATTGAATGCAGCTATTCAAAAATGATCTATATAGCCTTTCGGATTTATTTATTTTTTATATCTGGTGTAACATGTTAATGAACATACTACACAACAAATATAAAGTATGTATTGTTTATAATGTATAATCCCATGAGTCTCTCCAATTGGCATGCTTTCAAAGCCTCATGGAGCTCATTGTTGTTTTATCTTCAGCATTGTTTTACCTTTGTTCAAATTATTAGATGCTCAAATTGTACTATCTAGTACAATAGAGAATGAGAAAAACCCATTGCGTTACAGAAGCTAGCAAGGAAAGGGTCCAGACTTGGCTTGGCTCTCTCCACTGTAAGTTTGTTCAGAGAAGTGTGTGTGACTCTCACACTCTTTCCTGTTAGTCCTGGCGTCCCGGGTACTCCCCTCTGGCATGGCTTCGATCTGCCCCTTCTGCCCCGGTCCCCCTGTTTGACAAAAAGATCAAAGAGAGAAAACACATTGTAAGCATAGACTGTATATAAGAAGTGGACATAGTCACCGTGACGTCACCCATTGATTTGTGGACTACAGTTTTGAAGCCTGGAGTTTGGCATTTTGGCTGTCGCCATCTTGGTTCTTTGCAACCCGAAGTGACACGAGAGGGTGGAACTAAGTACAACTGAACGCTGAATAAGACATTTTTAGGCAACAGAAATTCCTGAACTGAAAACACACTCTGAAAGGGTTAAAGTTCTAAGATGAGAACGCAGTGGTAGCAACTTGTCAAGGTAGCCCCGCCCTAAAGCATCCCCTGCTTTATGGTCTATTTGACTCTAAATGAGACCATAATTTACTAAATGAACATCATGCTGTATTGAAGAAGACTTGAAACTAGCGACTGAGACCATAAACTCATGTTTACAATGTTTACGGAGGTAATAAATCAAGTGAGAAGTAGGCTCATTTTCTCATAGACTTCTATACAATCAGACTTATTTTTGCAACCAGAGGAGTCGCCCCCTGCTGGATATTAGATAGAATGCAAGTTTAAGGCACTTCAGCATTGGCTTCACTTTTCAGACCCCAGAGGTTGCCCACTGGTTATGAGTTTTGAAATTCTTTTATACAAAACCTCTTTGCTAACAAGAACAAAAACACAGCAGTACACTCACTTCTGTGCGGCATGAAAGACAGACCAATTAGGTTCATCCTCGGAATATCCTCATTAGAGGTTTCCAGCCTCTCTCCGTCAACACTGAAAGTCTGCTAATTGTAGCTGAAAGGAGCTAATTGAGTAAGATATTACTTGAAAGCTGTAGACGAAAATAGGCCTCAGTGTGTGTGTATGTGTGTGTGTGTGTGTTAATTAAGGACATGTCTGTGCTGTATCCACTGCTGCAGTATACAGAGTGCAGGCTACATGGTGATGACTGTAATCAGGCTCAGCTCATCCTCCTGCTCATTGTCTTCCCTTTTAACTTGGCCTTTTTTTTACAGAAATGTATTTTTTTAAAGACTGACAGATAGCTGTGTGTGTGTACCATACAAGGATTAACAACTGAATAAGCCTGTAGATACTAATATATATATACAAATAATTTGTTCTGAGGGCATCCGCAGAAATACTTTACTGTACATATATATTTGCAGAAGCTTCTGATTTGGCTTTCCAGTGCTGTCATACCTCAGTGTTAGTGCGTCAAAGAAGTTGCTTTATTGTGTAGAGACAACATTCAAATAAGTCCTTGTCAGAGGAGAACAGCTAGACTATTATTAATTTGTTATCTTGAGAAAATTATGTAGTGACGTCGTGATCAAGAGAACAGCTTTTATTTCATCATCCTGGGAAAACATCCAACTGGTCTTAGTCAAGATGAAAATGATCTATTCAGGATCACAGCACTGAAGCAAATAACAAAAGAGTGGAAAAAAACAATGATTCCAATGACTCAAGACAACAACAAGAACAACTCATGGCGATAGTGACTCACACAGTATGGAATATGGAAGATGTCTTTGAAGAAAGGTGAACTTTGGATGATGGGAAATTATAATTATATTTACAAAATGTGTCAGAGGTTTAGTCACCAGGCTGTCAGCTCCGTTTCAAATAGACGGACGACTATGTTACTGAATGTCCGACCGCTCCCTGTAATTAGCAAGTATGATCGGGCTTGCATACACACACATATACAGTAGTCTCTGTGTATGAACGGATGTGTGTGTGTGTATATATACTGGAAAAACAAAGTTCGGAAACTTGTGTTTGGTCAATTATTTCTCTAGTGTTACAATGCTAATTGTCATTGTATTTTACATCGTTGGAAAGCCTGTTTATTTACCTTCGCAATGATGTCCAACTTGTAAGGATCATGCATTTGTGGGATGAGCAGCACAGCTGATTATGTGGGTAGCGCCCAAGAAAAATTTGCCAAAATGCTCTGCCAATGGTAAACAGTGTATTCTCATAAGGCTACCAGGAAGCCTGCAATGACTGCCCTTCACCGTCAGGCCCATTTGCGCTGGTGTCGACAACACAGACAATGGAACCTGAACATGTGGGGGAATGTCATGTTCAGTGATGAGTCCAGGTTCTGTCT
>CAKALU010051304.1:12190-39288 GCA_916700995.1 Hozukius guyotensis | reverse complement strand
TTTTCTTTTGCAGATTTTCCTCAAAGTTCGGTTAAAATTTGCGATACATTTGGATGGAAACCTGTTCAAATAGACTTAATGAAGCGTTAAAATGACTATAAACAAACTTTAAAAAGTAGATGATGGTTTGAACACAGCTTCTCTTTTGGCCTGAGGCAGGCCTAAGTGGCCATGCTATGAGCTGCTAACAGTTTGGGCCTCTGTTGTAATTACATTCGAATCACAGAGCTAAGCATTCGCCTTTTTTCGAAAAATAGATAACCGCAAATCACTGAAAAATCCTGAAGGTTGTTTAACATACTTCCATAATCTTCTAACCATCCACATGAAATAATAAAAAATGAAAAAATAAATAAATACATAAAGAAAAAAGAAAAAATATTACGTCCAAGGCACGATATAAAAAACAAAACAATTTGTGACTGGATATTTCCTATCGTATAATAACTTTTAAATTTAGTTTCACCTTGTACAAATTCTGCACAGACAAATGTCATTTCCGAAATGTTTAATTGTGCAGTAGACCAAATATCTCATATACATGATATCTTCTTACAAAACTATTACGTAGGCTCAAATAATAAAGTTATAGAAAAGAGAGCGGCCAAATTTAGACAATCATCTATGACGAACAGGCTGGAACTTGATAGCTTGATAATCAGACTGAATTCCCATTTTGTTTTTACTTCATCATTATTTTCATTATTTGAATCCAGAGGTCTGGAACCAGGCTAAGATACCGACTTTTTAGAAACCTAAGTAACCGTTTACAGTGCTCTTCAACAACTTTATGTGTCGTCTCCAATGTGGAAATGACCGATCTCATCTTCTTGTGAAAAGCCTCAGCCCACCAAAGAAGGCACTAATGCAGAAAATAATTATCTAAACACCTAATCTCACATTTGGATTATTCCCAGAAGAGATCTTTGAGGGTCTTTACTGATTGAAAGTAATCTTGGATTGCGCCCCCTAGAGTGATTTAATCCATTCATTGTCCATCGTGCCCCTCTTAGCCTTAAATGAAGCTCCAATTGGGTGGCCATTACTTTGACCAAGACATGACTTATAGCCCTAAAAAAGGGTCACAACCTTAAAGGAACACCACCAACCTCAGAGGACCTCTTAGCAATCTCCATATAAAGTGTTTATTTCCTATTTTGATTTAGATGTGTCATTCAAAATCTCACGCTCTCTTGTTGTTGCCGGTGCCTCTTGACCTTGGTTTCCTATTTGAAAACCCACTGCAACCAAAGGGCGGCAAAGTATTGAGAGTGACAGGCTAATTTCCATGCTAAGGTCATTCAGAAATCTGACCATGCTCGGTGTCAAACGACAGCCAACAGTCCTCTCAGGACCAGAGGGAAGACAGAGGGACCAAGAAAGAGAAAGAAAGATGTACTGCAGAGGAGATGAGATACCAGAGATACCAATTCAAAGAGCGGGTGAGTGCTCTTCTGATAAGGAAAGTCACCTGAGTGCTTTGTTTTGGTTGTGGGGTCAAGAGAGCGTTCGAGGAGAGGAGGTATTTGAGTGTGTGTTGGTGATAAGTGTGTGTGTGGAGGGGGGATCAGGACATCTGCGCAGGCTTTGAAGAGGTCAGCCACGGGACAGGAACCATTCTTAATCCCCCCAGCTGGGCCTGCAAGAGAGGATTTGGACCTCTGCTCGCTCTCCGCCCCCACCCACAACAGTAGCTAATTGAGCTCCAGCGCTCTGATCGCAGCACTTCCATGCAAAGCCCCGCATGCTTTCACAGGGCTTTGGAGTCTGACCAGGAAATCCCTTTTACTGTCTACCTGGTATCATTGACGATACCTGGCCTGGGATTATCCACATCCTCTAACACATGTACGCATGTGTATGCCGATGAATGGATAGATAGATGGAGTGAATGTAGTAGTGGAAAGTAACTATGTGCATTTACTCAAGTACTGTACAACTTTAAGGTACTTTATTTTACTTGAGTTCTATTTTATGATACTTCTACTCCACTACATTTCAGAAAGAAACTACATTTATTTTAAAGCTTTAGTTACTAGTTACTTTGCAGATCCAGATTATTGATGCAAAATATTATACAAATACAAAAAATAAATCTGGATGCTTTTATTCTGAATTGTGCCCTTATGCATAATGAGTACTTTTATTTTTGGTACTTGAAAGTATATTTTCATGCTAATATATTTGTACTATATGACTTTAACTTGTAACAGAGTATGTCTACCAGGGTTATTACAGTAAACTGAAACTAAAAGAACAAAAAGAAGAAGTGAAAAAGATTTTTAGTAAACTGAATCTAAATATAGACTATATGTAAAACTAGACTAAAATGATATTGCCTGGGTAAAAAAAAGTAATAAAAATAAAATAAAAATGAATGGATTTCAGTTTTAGTCTATTTTTTTTTACCTATAAAATATCACCACCAAAAAAGGAGACAGCATGAATTTCCGCTAACTCTCGTGACATTGAAACACAGAAATTGAACAGACTTGACATTCCAGGAGATGGCGCTATGCTGCAAATACTTTACTAAAGTAGCACGAAGATTAAACATACTTGTTTGTGAATGTAGCTACATATTTCTGAAACAATATACCTGGACCTAACAAAAACAAACTAAAACTACTGTAAAACTAAATATATAAAAACTAAACCTTTCTGAAATCTAACTAAAACTTAAATATACTCGAAAATTGAAAAGCGAAATAAAATAAAAACTAATTGAAAATTCAACACTATTATAACCTACCCTGTGAAATCACTATTATTACTGAAGTAAAAGGTCTGAGTACTTCTTCCACCACTGAATGAATACAAAAACTTGTGGAAAACAGCACAAGGAACCATTAAAGGGACTCATATCAGAGCCTATGTTAAAGTAAATGTCGACAAGAGTTAAGAGTCTACAGCCATGCTAGCAGCTGTGTGAGGCTGTACTTTGGCACAGCTGTGTTATTGAGCTGGAAGCTAGCATCAACATGCTAACAAGTCACAAGTCACATGACATCCATAAAGGCAACGTGCATAGCAACATTTATAAAAAAAAAGACATTTTTCTCTCATAATTAGAACTTTGTAATTCTAGAGCATTATACAAGAAGACTGCCATCCTTATAAAAACATCCACATCTGAGTTGAAATCATTAACCTTATCAACCTTCCACCAATCTTGTTCATCAGCAATAAACTTAAGAAATTCTGTGAAGAAGGATACTGGCCAATCAGCGGCAGATCTTTGCAGAATTAAAAAAAAATTAATCCAAATTACCGTAAATAACAGGCCGCGCAACTGACTGTGAAGGAGGTAGTTTGGCATGCAGATGAGAGGGCACTTGAACATTTCCAAAAAACTCTCTTGCACACTAAAGCACCGATCACACTGAGGCACGTCGCTAGAAACGCGTCACCCGCAAAACCATTGTTTTCCATTGGTATGGCGCGCCTGCTGTGCGCCCCGCTCTCTTGCGTTGAGTCGCACGGCTCATCAATGTCACACTTGACCCAGGCAGCCAATCAAATCAAGCAAGAGGGTGACTTTAACACTAATACTTAATACTGCGACTGTAACGACGCGTCTCAATGTGATCAGCCCCTTAGTGTGCCATTGGTTAAGCTACGTCGTGCCAATGGTGGTACCCGTGCCTCAAGGTGCCTACCCCTGAACCAGATGAAAAGTCAGCGGATCTCCAAAGTCATTACAGTTCCTCCTGAGGGGAACATGAATGTGTGCATCAAATTTCATGGCAATCCATCTAATAGTTGTCAAGACATTTCTCTCAAAACCACTAACGTCAACCTCATGGTGGCACTAGAGAAACAAAGGTGTTAAATTCAAAGTTCAGAGCATATCTATGATTGAAGGATTGCCTCCACACGGCTCTCAACACGGCGGCGGCTGAGGCCAGTAGATAATGATGCTAACAGCATGAACAGTGCAAACAACGGCAACAGTGCCTACAGACAGTGTTTATCTGAGGAGAAACCGGAGGTTGAGAACTATACTTCCACAACGACCGCGTGGGTTCAGGCGGCGTTATCAGTGGTAACTGGACCAAAGCGTGAACTGACTGACTAACATTGCCATCGATACATCCACGCTGCTAGCTTGGCTAAATTGCTTGTTTGTTTGTTTTTTACTGATGCACATATATCTTTGAAATTATATACAATAAAAGGTTTTCATTAGATTTCTGTCTGCTAGCTTCTTTCATGGACATAACTTATATTTTTGACATGACAAGATGCAGAGAGACTACTGGCCTTGAGCTCACGCTGCATCGGCCCTCTCAACATCTTTTTCGCTGATCAGTGCCCCTCCCCCTGGTAAATGACATTACCATACAGGCTGAGGGGGGTCAAGTGAAGGTTCTCGCCCTGATCAGCCAACTGGAAAACTCACAGTTTCAGAGGTCATGGATAAGCCGCCCTATTGGGTGATTGGTCAGACAAATCAAATTAGCATCCCCTGGTGATCCCCTCTTAAATCGCCACCCATGAAGAATTAGATGAGGTGGCTGCACATTTCATTTGATTCATCCTTGTGGCATTTCATTGGTGGATATGTAGAGAAATGAACAACTAAACACGCATTGCTGTTCAGATATCACACAGGTGTAAATGCTGTGGGGTGTCCACCTTCACAGTAATGTGAAGTTCTGGTGTGCTTTTACATTTTTGTCATTATGTGGATGATGATATTTTATTTGTATCAGAATGAGGTTACTTAGCCACAACACAGGGCATGAATGAACTAGAATTATCGCCTTGCGTTTGTATGCCTCCGCCAACCAGTCAAATTGCAGTTTACAACCTTGTCTGTCCAAAATGTCATCACTTCATCATTTTATCCTGTTAGACATTTGTGTGAAATTGTTATAATTAGCAAATGAATTCTTGAGTTATGGCCAAAAATTTGTTTTGTGAGGTCACACTGTCCTTGACCTTTGATCACCAAATTCGAATCAGTTCATCCTCAAGTCCAAGCGGACATTTGTGCCAAATTTGAAGCGATTCGCTCAAGGCGTTCCTGAGATATCATTATAAGTATCCGTGTGTGTGTGGCGGCGGTGAGTGTGGCGTTGTTGGTGGCGTTATAGCTGTGAACGTAGGTGTAGCAGTGTGTGTACAGTTTATTTGTTGCTGAATAAATGCTACGAAACTACAACTCCTCCGCTCCGCTCAAGCGAGCCAGAGACCGGAGCCGACTCCTGCAACTCCGGCTCCGCCTCTTAAGGTGGGATGTTAAGGTGGACCAGCTTTTCTCCTTAAAGTGACGAGCCACTCAGCTTTTTAATTAATTCTAAATATTTCTTTTAACCGTTTTAACCGATAGCGTTAATCGGTTAAAATGCTTAATGTCGGTTAACGGTTAAACAGTTAATTATGAACATCCCTAATGCAAACAATGGGTGTCTAAAATCTCTATTTAAAATGTGCATAAGCACCAACTCGTAAAACACGGATGTTGGCGCTAAGCTAAGACCCACTATCAATGTGATTTCATTTTTATCCCCTTCCACAACTCTGACCTTGCACACCACCACCAGCATTTGGTAAGCAATGATTTATCTGCCAAATAAATGTGTTGGCTCCATTGGAATGTGTTTAAGGTGTGGGGTCATTTACTAGGTCAAAAAAGGCAGCTCATAAATTGAAGCGGAGGCTTAACTTAAAGGGGGAAGTGAGGGAAATGGTGATTTTAAGGGGAAAAGGTTTCGGAATGAAAAATTAGATGACTTGAAAAAAGTTAAAAAAAAAAAAAAACATCTAGAGAAGAATATGGTGCAATTTTGAGATGCATAAAAGCAAGACACATAAGGTGCCATCATTGGACACCTTACCTTGAGTGAGATCCAGCGCTAAGATGGTATATCAGTCATTCTGACAGTGTGAGGTTAGAGGACTCATTTAAGAAGTGAAGGACAGTGTCCCTCTCAGTGATGTGAGATCATGAAGCTTTAGTTGCAGCTCACCTGCCTGGAAAATCTACTTACCTGCCTCTCATTCAAACTTATAAGTCTTGTTGAGGCTAGTGTGTGCTGTCTATCGTGACATTGAGTGTCACTGGGTGGAATGATGAGTGACTGCCATCTCTGAACAGACTACTTTGCAAAAGAGTGTTTGTGGAACTTTGTTTGGAACTAAAATTCATCATTTCAGTCCAAGTCCTGAATGAAATGTTTCACAAGACAGGCCGTTGTTTTAGCAGTAACATCTCTCAGCTGTTGTGATTTTTATGTCTACTGTAGATCCACTTTTTATGTGCAAACTGTGTTGTTGAAGTTTCAAAATCATGAAAGAAATTCTTATATGTAGCCCGCTATTGATGTCATTACCCAACCCGATATCAAGCCAAAGTGTGTAATAGACCCGCATGTAGATCAGAGGATAACGTGTCAGTGTCGCAGAGACGTGAATATTACACGCCTGTATTAACGTGCAGTACCAGCAGGGGGCAACAGAGAAAGAAAGAAAAGTCATGGTTGGGCTTTAAATAAGTACGTACGGAAACAACAACATCACTACAAAACATGTGACAAAAGTCATTGACGTAACTTATAACACAAAAAAACTGGTGGAAAGTCTGGCGTTTTTTTTGGACCCACCCATCATAAGTGGTCTTTCTAACTACGGAAAACATGTGACTAACCTAACGTGACAATCGTCACTTCATAACACTGCACCTTCATGCAGGCGTGTAATATTCACGCCTCAGCGAGGCAAAACGTGACACTAACGCGCTTTCTTCCGGCGGACAGGCAGATCTATTACATGCTTTGCTGTGAGACTGAGCTGCATTACCATAGTAAGCTACACTCTGAGTGTAATCTGGTTCGTGACACTGTTTTTGTTTTTACACCTCATACTCGTGTTATTTACTCAATATGCAATATGTTTAAATGCTGGTCAGAGCCACAGTGTAGTCCGTAGATCATAGCTATACATGTTACTGGTTTGTTTTCCTGTTTAACTATTTTTTTTGGCAGAAGCTTGAAAGTTACTTTACTTTTTGTAATTGAATATTTCTTATAAAATGATTGATGTTTTTGATAAGCAACATCTAAAAAAGGGTATAATGTGCAAGGAGTCTTAGGGCACTTTCACAAGCTAAGATTTAGTCTGTTTTAATCAAACTCTGGTGTGGTTCATTTGTGTGATTGTGAATGCAGTAATCGTACTCTGATGGTGATCAAACAATCGATCTGAGACCGCTTGTGAGAGGTGGACTCGGACCGTTTCCAAGCGAACCAAAACGCAGGCTGCCTGCGTGGGCATTTGTTGGGATGGACACAGATAAACGACTGGTTAACATGAGTGGGAGAGGACGGCCTGGATGTCTGCAGAAGTCCGATGTTTGCTTTACATCTGGGCCGAAGAGAACATACAGAATACGCTAAATAAAGTCCACAAAAGTAGTGACGTTTATAAAGTCATTGGAGATAAACTGGAGGAGAAGGGATTCGTGCACACAGTAAGGTCATATCAGTGCACAGTCAGTCAGTTTGAAGTGAAAACACTTCAAATATTTCAAAGGACGTGATTCCCTGCATAGAGGTGGCAGCTCTCGAGACGAAAAAGATAAATTTGCTCCTTCGTACACGCCCCTCAGCAAATTATTTTTCTTATTTGGTCTGCTTTAATCTGTGCACTGTGAAACCGAACCAGACTAAATAGAAAACAAACCAAAAGTATCAATTTCACTCTGATTCGGACTAGCCAAACGGACTATGGCTTGTGAAAGCGCCCTTAGGCCACATTCAGACTGACTTCAGCTCTGTGTGTTCTGGCACAACAAAACATCATCTAGCAAGGTATTGCATTGGCCAATGAAATACTGTACGTGCAAGAGCAAACGCACCTTCCTGCTGGATTATGAGTAGAATTATAAACCGCCGTGCAGTGTTTTGGCATCTGATAGCCTTTTTCCATACCCATGTGCTGGCTTGGCTCGACTCAGTTTGCCTCGGCGCGTCAGCCCAGCACGGCAGGGATTTGCATCTCCATTACAACGGGGCTACCCGCTTGATGGTGTGTGTAACCACGGCTATGACTAGTGGTCAAAGGAGCATCTGTAAAATGGTGGATAAACGCATTTAATTTCTTATATTCTTCATAATAAAAGTCCCCTGTTATTTTTGCTGCTTGTAGTCTTCCTCCCTGCAGTATTAGTAGACTTGTTTTTATTGAAGAATAGTGAGGCAAAGTCTGGTGGACCACAATGGGATGACAGACAAATACTTTTTTGATCCCGTTTAAATTGCGTCATGAATCACACAGATGATGTTTGTCAATTTAAAACATCATTTTGAAAGTCAAGAAAGTCGCAGTTTGTTATAAAACTGTTAAAGTAAGTGACGTCCGTCTCGCTGGAGCTACGATGCCTGTGTGTTTCGTACCAGGATGAACTCACACCAGCAACAGGTCTCGCTCATTCTTTCTCTTCCCGGCTGATATAAAGACCAGGAGTCGCTGGATAAAACACATCAAGTGAGATAACGTTACATTTGTGCGTGGTCTTAGCTAAGTTAGCTAGCTGGCTAGTGTTGGTGACGTATATTGTGCGAGACGAGAGATGTAGTTCACTGTGCGGCTTCACACAAAACTAAATGATATTACGACAAACTGAGACTTTCTTGACTTGCAAAATTATGTTTTAAATTGACAAACATCATATGTGTGATTCATGGAGCAATTCAGACGGGATCAAAACAATATTTGTCTCTCGCCGTTGACTACCGTACATATGTTTTCCAAAATAAGGTCCCATGGGGTCCACCAGAAGAGGAGGGACTTTGCCTCTCTATAGCCGCTAACAAAGCTCCGCTTATTCTGTGACAAACGCATTTCATTTCCTATAAATTCTTCACAATAAAAGTCCCCCATTATTTGGTTACTTAACAGCTTTTATTATGAAGCAGCAAAAACAGGAAATGTTGGGTTTTCATCAGCAGCAACGACTCCTGTACAGCTGAATGTGAAACAGTAAAATAAAGCAGACATCTGAAGGTTCAAAAAGGGACTCGGGAGAGAAACTAAACTTCATAACACAGAGATTTGGTTAGAAGCTACAAAAGTACTGAGAGCTGAACACACAACGTCTTTCTCTTTGGTCTCCTGCACAGACTTGAGTTGAGTCTCGTAACACACGCGTGTTTGAGAATGAGAAGGGGGGTCACAGCAGGCGAGACGTCACTGCAACCCGCTTGGAGGCGCGTCGGGTGAACTTATGCCCGACTCTGGAGAAGGTTCATCTCAGGCACAGCTCGACACAATATGGCGCACTAAAACTGGTAACGGAAACGCAAATCAGCGTGGCATGGTTTGACTCAGCGCGGCCAAAAGTGCCAATGGAAAAGCCCTATGAGAAGCCTTGAAATTCACAGATCTTTCATTTAAACTGGGCTTTCTGGATCGTATTTCCGATCTCACTGGTGCTTGAAGCAACACGCCACCGCCAACATAGCCCCATGTGTTGTTTTAACCTGGGGCTGATTTTGGTCTTAGGGCCTGACCCAGGTCTTGATATCTGTTTTTCTCAAGATTTAATAACAAGTTGATGCTTGGTCTACATGACATGCAACGCCAAGTCACACGTTAGTGGTCACTGTCTGCTGAGCTATTCCAATAAGGACGAGATTGCTACTTCTACAATTAAGGGGATCAATACATTATTTGATGATTCTCTGAGCTTGCATTTCACTCATTTTATATTTTGCATGCGTTGCAGATAACAATTACTTCCAAACCACTCCCTTCAGACACCAAGGAGCTGCTTTGCCAAGGTAAGCACATAGCATGCATAAGGTATGAGCATACACATGAAGACAGCATAGATAGATAGATTTTAAATTTCATCACACATACTTCTCACTAATAAAGATTTGTATTTTAATTGATAAAGATGGTTAAAGATCCTGAGACGATAAAAACATGCATTCAAAGCTCTGTTAAGTAACATTCTTTGCCACGCTAGCAGGTAAAAATGTTGGTTGTTCGACCACTTTGTTACAGAGTGAAATGTCTCAACAACTATCGGACGGAGTGTCATTAAAGCGGCAGTAGGCAGAATATTTTCGGCATCATTGGGCAACTTTCAGCATATTGTAATTCAAGTGTTCTGAGAGAAAACTAGACTTCTGCACCTCCTCATGGCTCTGTTTTCAGGCTTTAAAAAAATCTAGCCCGTGACGGGAGACTTTGGCCAATCACAGGTAATTTCAGAGAGAGAGAGAGCGTTCCTATTGGCTGTTCATTCACTCGCAAACTCCAATCAAACTTTCTCATTTCACAGGTAAACAGTACACTACAAGATGTTTCTGAAAACATTTGAGGAGAGAAATAATCATTACAGTAACAGAATATTGATTCATATTTGATCAGCGCTGCCTAGTTTGACCGTTTGATCAGAGTTTGCGAGTGATTGACAGCTGCTCAGAGACGGCAAGGCTCCAGCTCGGCTCCGATTGGTTGTTGTCCTCCAGTCTATGAACCGGAGGACACCGGAGGACACAGAGGTACATGATTTTTTTCAGATTACCTGTCTCATGCATTACTGTCACGATATGTTGACCGTTTTATAAAAATAACTTTTTTAAATCATATTTGCTCCGATCTGCCGACTCCAGCTTTAAATTTGTCAATTTGACATTTTCATGTTCCCCTAAGAACTTTGGTGATCCCTTAACTTTTCCTGTAGTGTGATCATCAGTGAAGCCGTTTGAACCTCGGAGGTGACAAAGTATTTACCGTACATGAGGCTTGTTGGCGAGAGCTCAGCCTCGGTCTGCCTGCCCTTTGTTTGGTCTAATTTGCCACCTGCAGTCAGGCCACGGCTGAGGTGGTTAATAGCGGTGCCAGGGGTCTATTCACAGGAGATCTGAGAGAGTACAAGTGGCCAGTCCTCGGAGCAGATGTTGGGAGTCCGACATTAACGACGCCTAATCACTAATTAGGGAGGAACTCTGATGAGGCCCTGCTAACAAGAAGGTTTGACTCTGGCAAAGAAGAGGGTGGACGGTAAAACAACTGTAATCATGTAAAAAATAATTAGGGCAATTCATGACTGTTGTTGTACATAAATACGTATATGCGCTCGATTTTGCCTTATGCTAATCTAACAATGCAATACACACCGAGGCTCTAATAAATGGAAGGAAGCCCAAGGAAAGAAAACAAAGCTAATGCTTCTCTTTGTTGTCTTTGGGTTGAGTCATGGGTGCAGTGACTGCTGGGGATCTGAACTGTACACGACCCCAGGGTCAATCTCCGTGTTTGTTTGTGTTGGAATATGACTGACTTTGGTCTGATGATGCATTTGCCCTGTGGACCGTTCGCAATGAGGAAATCAAAAGCGGGGAGAGCGCGAGTGAAAGAGAGGACCAGATGGGAGACTGAGATGGATTGGCCCGGCTAACAGGCAGATGTTTATGGGCCATTATTTACAAGCTCTTTAATCTGGGCTATTTCCTCGCCCTTGGCAATGGATAGGTCTATGGGTCATGCTGCCTGAACCCCTCCACCAGTGGTCATCCATCTCCCTCTCTAAAAGACAGGGAGGGAGAGAAGGGGGGGGGAGGGGGGGCAGTTGTGAAATTAAAACATTGCTCTTTTTTCACGAGATGTTTGGATGTTTTTTACCCGAAAATAACCTGAGAAATGTGAAACTATGGATCGTGTTTTTATTCACTGGTAATCACACACAAATTAGCAACATTTTGCCACTGCAACACCTAACACCCGTTTTGTTTTACACTACATAAGATGAGTGTGAAAAGGAAGGAAGGGAATAAATAAGGACACAATGATAGGCTATAAAGGCAGGAAACAGAGAGATGAGACAAGGACAGGGGAAGTGATGAGAGAGGAAAAGAATCGAGGAAGAAAGTGCCACAGCTCGACGAGATGTTGCTTCATTAAAAAGCTTGTCGCAGCTATTTCCCTGTCATCCTTTCCCCACTATTCAGAGCTTTTCCCTCGCTGTGAATACATTCAATTAGAGGAGGCTGAGTGATGCTTTGACCGTTAGACCAACAGCGTGTCCCTCCTCTATCTCCAGCAGGCAGACCTGCGCCTAATTTTCCCATCTGCTCGATGAATATTAGCCCAATTGCCGTCTATATCGATTTGTGCTAAGGTTAAAAGCTTGCAAGACCTTGGCTTGAATATGGGTTGCCTGGCAACTGCTCCGTTCGACCCCCCTAAACCCCACCTTGTTCCAGCCTACACGGACAGCTTCACGTGGGATGTGAATGAGGCTGGAGGTGATGGGGGTGGGCGGGTCCGGCCTAGCCAGATAGCAGAAGCCCGGGCCTTGATTTCCAGCCCCATCAGTGATTAAAAGCTCCCCCTTCTGCCTGACACTGTGACCTTAACCCCCGGACCTCCGTGCTCCAGGGTCACTTAACCTTGAACCCAATTACAAGATAAGGTTACTTAAGTGTGACCCGCACCGTGCTCCTCACTCAGTTAATAGGACAGGCTCTGGGAGAAAAGGGCCAGCGTGGCTGATACGCCTCTCGGTTAATTCGCTGGGTTGACAAAGGTCGCGGGCAGCGGCCATAAAGAACGGGATTGCACTTCGATTTCTCATGCAAAGTGAGACTCAGCAATACGATATCGCGGTGGGAGCCAAAGAGCAGAGGCAGCAGAGCCTGTGTTCTGATAAGATGGTTTCATCGCCATCGCCAGGTGCCATTGCTGAGCCCATAGTTTGGTCCAACTATGCAAAAAGCTGCCTCTGCATAGAGTCGCTCATTCTAATAACTTCCTAGATGTCCCTTTGGATACACTACTTTAATGTTTTTGTATGAGTGTGCTGTTTGAAAAGTTCATCCTCAAAAAAAAAAAAAAATTATATTACATATATACACACACATTTTGAATTAAAATTACATGAAGTGCATTTTTTTTTTTTTTTTATTTCATCCACCCAAGACCCCTTAAAGGAACAGTTTGTAATACATTAAAGAAAACATACTTATTAACATTATATTCCATTTCTGCCAGTAGATCCCCCCGAATTGTTACACACTGGTCCTTTAAAGTTAGCCGTTAATTCCCTGGTTTCAAACGGTGAATGTTATTTGTGAACAAGAAAATTATGCAATAAAAAAAAATGATAAACAAGATCAAACCAAAAATATATTATCAGCTAAACAATGATTCTTTTCTTTAACATTAACTAGTGTACGTATGTTGTTTGGGAGACATATTCTTCAAGTACTATATCATGTTTTGGAATATACAGTAAAGCCTCTTATACTGTGTATCTCTTCATATTCTTACCAACTGGTGCAACATATTGAGAGTTAAGGCGTCTCTGCTTAACTAAGCCAATAACGTGTGACCGGTTTGTTTTGTCCGGTGTCACGTCCTGGCTGTATCATGTGGTAAACGCTTACCCTGCCTCTAACCCCTTCAATCTGGCATTATCCCTCTTGGATCAAAGCCAATGGGCTGGCTTAACAAGCTGGGCCACATCAGAGCAGACAGGGCATGGGGGGTGAAGGGTTGCAAACATGCACTGTATATCATGGCAAAGCCCGCTGTGACATCGCCTGTGATTTGGTGAAGCCGAAACAACAACAGTTCACTTTAGCACTTACTGTAGCAGTTGCTTATTGAGTTGTTCTTCCACTGGGGAGTTTCTTCTTCAACCACAAAGTTGGTGATGAAATTCACCCAAGAGCAACAAAGCCGAGGTCATTCTATCCAAAAAGAAAAAGGCAAGATGATCAGTAAAACATCAAGAAATTGGTAGTTAATCTCCAAAAAAGCTATCAAATAGAGTAAAGTAATTTCTCTGGTATGCAGGCTAAAACATCTGGCCAATTAACGATTTATTTTAGAAACAAAGCCTCAATAAGCTTCACCTTCGTTCTATGTTTTGTTCTTTTGGCTAGTAGTTTTTGGCCGAACTGTCAGGTCAGACAGGAAACAGCTGCTTAGAAATAATAAAGCTGGTCATTGTACATAAAGCAATTAGTTATACAGTGCATTTGCCAGACAGACTGTATTAACATTAACAGGATAACTTAATATTTGTTAAATGGATGAGTGAAAACGTGAACACTAGGGCTATTCTGGGTAAAGTCAGCCTTTGATTTATAACAAGAACCAGTGTTTGAAGTGGAAAAACAAATAAGTGCCAGTACTCCTCTTATTCACATATGTATCGGCCGGTATCAGTAATATCCTGTGATTTATTCCTGTTTATTGATTATTTATTTAAGCATGTTACACTGTGTCAGTCATAACCAGCTGTGGTTTTATGTCTATTATTAGACTTTGACTATGCATCGTCTACAGTAGGCCTATAATACTCCAATAATATTCACATTGGAACATTATAGGGTTAAGGTGGTGTGTTTAGTGTTAATAGTTAAAGTCCTTTCCTGTGTTATTTGTAGCCTATAGCCGGGTATCATTCAGGTCCCAGTCAGGATGCTCTTACATTTTATGCAGCAGGATAAAGAGACACATTCTGAATTTCTACAGTAAATAAAAGATAGTAGGAGATATTGTGTTTGGGATCCTCCCACCAAGAAAATCTGAAGGTTTTTGACTTAAAACTATTCAATTTTACATCATTTTGGACCATTATTATTATTATTAGTTAAATGATTATTTCATTATTTACACATCTAACAGCCTTCGTCTGAACAATTAATTAATCTGGAAATGTTTGCCCTGTAAAATCATATTCTATAAATCAGTTCACAAATTTTTTTACAAAAAGGACGTGAACATTGTATATATGTATAAATTACAGCACCGAGCTATAGAGTGAATGAAGAGAGGGAGCGGCTTTAGTGAGTAGGGATCTCACAAGAACCGGTGCTAGGTCGATGCCAAAATTCTGAAAACGTGACGGTGCTCGTTTTTTAATAGTACCGCAGGTACCGTCAGGGTTGGAGACTATCACGTCCTGTCCTGAAAATGTGTAAAGGACGCAAACTAATTTTTCCCTGATAATGCTGCACTGTGAACAACAAATCCGTGTTGAAATCGGCAGAACGAGAGCTAATTAACGTTAGCTCCGTGCAGTATACTGTGCTGCTTACCGGCTGCTAATAGATAAAAGAGAGGGAATTATGACCTGTTTAACTTCCTAACAAAAACCAGTATGCAAACGGTAATAAAGGCGCGTATGCTGAAGTACATTTATTGTTTTACTTTTGTTTTCTACCGTGGCATTGAATTGGTATAGAGTATCGTTGAATTTCACTGGTATTGGTATCAACTACTAAATTTCTGGTATCGTGACATCCCTATTAGCGAGAACAAAGCAGTGAATCAGAGAAATAAAATGTTATTGCTGAAGCCCAGAAACGTCCCGAACACAGCAAAGTAAGAAGAAAAGAGAAAATACAGGAAGAGGGCTGCGTCTCTGCAGAAAAAGACACCAACACACACTTCTAGTGGGGCAGAAGTGATCATTGAGAGGGATTATTTTAGTATCAGTCTATACATTGTTTTTTAAGGAAATTCCTGAATATCATACCTTTAATCTTAGTCATGTCAGGTCGGCCACTTTGCGCGGCACTGCCCAAAAACAAGGCTCTCAGATCGAGTCCCGACACTCTCGGCACCACTTTGTTTGAGGTCAGCTGCTGAAATAGGTCATCGTTTTCCTGTAATGAGAGACAAAGGGGTTTCTGATTAAATTTCTGCAGCCATAACGGTCATCAGGCTCACGGCACACGCTAGTCAAGCAGAAAAAGGACTGTATGTCCTCATCAAAATTCCAATCATAAAACCAAAACAAAAGCTTTCAGGTTCATTTATATGATGCGGATAAATGACCTGAAAAAAAAAAAAAAAAAAAAAAAAAAAGGATTAGCGTTGAGTCAGTTCAGGCCAACAAATCAAAACCTTTGGCTTTCAGGGACAAGCTGTTTGCGTTATGTGCTGAAAAAAAGGGGCAAATCAGAGGAGAAACATATTAAAGATTAACTCTCAATTTAACAAACTATTTCTGCAACAGGCAGTGAAGGACTTTTCTAACACCTGCACATATTTTCACTCATTGACACTGAAGTTTTATTTCTCAGCGTTCGTTTGATCTAAGCTGAGACACGAATGTTAGAATGAAGAGTTAAAAAAAAATTGTTTTCGTAGACTTTTTTTGCCACCTGATTGATTCACAATCTGGGTCAAACAGAAGGCAAAAGATCAGCTGAGAGAAACATCGAAGAGGGGAAGAGTTTGAGTAAAACAGAGAGCTGTATGCAAAGAAAGAGAGAGTGTGTGTGGGTGGGTGTGTGGGGGGTTGGTATTATAGAGTAAGAGCAGAGAGAGAGAGAGAGGGAAGCTGCTCTAACAGTGGCCCGCTGACCGCCAGCTGAACCTCTCCATGAACTGAAGATGAACTCTAAACTTGAGGATCTTCGGTCACGGATCTCCCTGGGAGCTACAAACCGCGGCAGCTAGCCTACGGGATGATGCTCACACACATACACACACACATAGAAAACAAACAGCGCACACACTTTACCAATGTTACACGCAGATAATTCCATCATCACTGTGGCGGAAACAACTCCACTCATTCTACTGGTGTGAAATTTGCACACACACACACACACAAAAACACCCACACATGCACACGCACACATTGATCCACTGAACATGCATGTTCACCTTGCCCTTTGCCCTACGCACCCTTACAGCGGGCAGATGCTAATCCGCATAGCTTTTGCAATCATGTAGAAAAGTAACACGCACACGAACCTAAAGGTGTGCCATGTACACGCACACACCAACATAAAAAATACACGCACGCTTTTGTGCATATAACAAAACACACCACCAGACGTGTCAGAGGTTGTGGTAGCTCTTTATCTACCCCCACTGTGGCACACCCAGGAGGGCACAGCAGAATGCACTGTGGGGTCACGGACCGGTCACCACAACACATAATGATCCTGGTTCTGTTTTGTGCTCAGCTGACAGACAGACGGAGAGAAGAGGGAGGGGCGGCGGGGGGGGTGATGATGGCTGAGGTTAAAAAAAAAACAAGGGCATTTACTGTTTCATTCTGCATTAAAATATAAAATTTACATCGCTGTTTTTCGTTTTAAGGCTGCGGTAGAAGATGTAGCCCCGGGGTGTAAAGTAAGGTTTGTTTTTTTGTGTGTACCCTCGCCCCCCCCTCTCAGGACACTCCTACACTGTCAGTTCTGGTTTAGGACTGACTCAAGATGTCAACATGCCACAACAAAGTGCTTACACATACCAGATCCACACTGTCCTTCCAATCCCTGACTCAGATTTCTTCTTTTTTTATTCTTAAATTCTTTGTAAATTCTGGTGAGCTGTCGTCTCAAATCTGATTGGATGCTGCTAAAATGTCGGGGTGTAACAACACATCGATCTGGGTCGATGTCTCGATTCAATGATCAACGATACAAAATGTCATCGGTTCAAAGCAGGGCTGAGCGATAGGGAGGCACCGATCTGACCTTTTCAGTCCCGATACCGAGTACCGATCTGATACCAGAGTTTAATTAATCAGCTGTGTGCCTCACTTTTATGTGTAAGGCAACATCAGGCTTGACTTAAATATTGCTTTCCTAACTTTGTAAAACAAAATGTAACAAATAAATACATAGATATAAATTTACTGAACTGTTATTTATTATCAAAATAATCAATTGTACACCAACAACTTGGTAAAAAAAAAAAAAAAAATTAATTAACAGGAATTACAATTCAGGTGTAAAACTTTTTAATGCAACAACAAATTGGTCAAAACTTAAAAAGGTAATTCAAATTCCAGTCTATATTGTATATGGCACTGAATTGAATAGATTGGCCCCATTGTCACCGATACCCGATTCAGCTATTTGAGTCAGTATCGGTGCATCCTTACTGGGCGATCAAATATCACGATATGTTTGACCAAATACCTCGATATCGATATTGCGACAATATTGTAGGGTTGACTACTGGTGCTTTTACAAAATATTTATACAATGAGATTTTTATAAACAATCATCAGTAATGTGGCTTTAATGACTAAGTGGGTAAAAGCAAATAATAAAACAGCTAGAACAGTTTGATAAATTCAGGAAATTACATCACTTTACTGTATAATGCAGCCTTTAAAACCAGCAAAAGACAACATTTATGCCATATCACGATATCCAAAATCAAAGACGATATCTAGTCTCATATCATAATATCGATATATTGCCCAGCACTAATGCAAAGTGAAAATATCGCTACTTATCATCTTTAAGATATGCCTTTATTTTGAAATTCCTACTTTATATTTATTATTTTTTATCAAAAAATAGATTTTTTATTTAAATGTCTGAAAGAACCCAGTAATACAATTGTCAAATCATATTTTAGTGGCTTTTTTTAGTTGATATAAATGTAACTTATTGTTTTAAATGGGCATATGATATATATGATATTGTCTCATATCAATCGCAGGCCCCTGAATTAATATAAATCAAAATTGTATTGTGGCAGACTTTGGGATATTAGCAAATATTGTATTGTTGTCCAAAGATTCAATATATTATTGTATCGTGATGAAACTTAAACCCTTACTAAAATGGTGCTTGTTTAAACAATATTCAGACTAGTGAAAAACATGGAGGATGGGGCAGTTTGTAATCAGATCAAAATTGATGATTCCGTTAATTACAGACAACGTAGAATGTAAAAGGTAAAACGTTATTATGGGTCTGTATGCTACATCCTCCTATCCACAATATTCAGATGGAAGTTCTATATCTGCACCTTAATGACGTATAGTACTGCTGCCCCATTACAGTAGATATGCATTAAAAATAAATAATCTGTTAACATCAATAATTTAAATAAATGATAAATGTGTGAAAATTGAATTCCTGTAAGTCACAGAGTGGTGTGTGTGCTCTGATCCTTTATTTGACAGACTTCACACACTAAGCAAAAGAAATATTTCATGGCAACAGAAACACATTAAACAGCTCCTCGTATGGGACAAAGCTACCCCCTCACCTTCCTCTTTGAGCTGAGAGTAACCTGAGTTTTACATTCAGCTAGTTGGCGAAATAAAGACTTCCCTCTGATGACTTATTCATATCCCACAGGTACAACGCAAGGTCGAAAAGTGCCAGGAGTGGAAGTCTGTATTTCTACAAATGGACCTTAAAAGGAAATGGTAAGTCAGTTGTCAATGTTAAAGCATTTTTTAACCTTTATCCTGAGAGCATGCATGCTCAGTTTCATTTTACCAGCATGCCTCACAGTTATACTTTTACACACATTCACTCCAGGGAGCTGCTCAGCACAACCACAGCCTACGACTGCAGGCTGCTGAGCAGCTCCAGCCAGGCAGCTGGGGGTCAAGGGCATCTCGACGGTGGTTGTTGAGGGGCAGATTGGCATCTTAGTTATACAAACATTTCTCAGAGCTTCTCTGGAGGCAGAAATAATGTCCTTGGTTGAGTTAAACCACAAAGTGCAGAGGCAAGGAAAGCAAGTTTATTTGTATAGCAAATTTCAACAAGGCGATTCAAAGTAAACTGCTTTACATGAAACATAAAAAAGGCATTAAGACAACCTATAAAAGAAACAAGGTGATAAAGGGATAGATAAATAGGATTTAAATGATTAAAATAAAACCGAGGATAAAAATAGAAGCACAAAAATTCAATCAAGCAGATTATGATATGAGAGACATGAATGAATAATTCCATGTTTAACGTGATAAAAGGCAGTGGCAGATAGAAAAGGTTTAACCTTTGGAGCAGACCTCAGGTTTACTGGGAGTTTGTTCTAGACAAGTGTTGCATAGAGAGCAGCAGCTTGTTGGACTCAGTTTCATTTTGTACAACATCTGTGTGAGCGCGTATTAAAAGTAGTTCATAATATCTCTTCTAGAAAGACCACATAGGCATTTAACCAGCACAAGACCATTTAATTCATCTGAGATTTCAGCACTCAGTACGCTACTCAGTACGCTCCTCACTCCTTTCACTCCTTTCACTCCTTACGCTACTCAGTACGCTCCTCACTCCTTTCACTCCTTACGCTACTCACTCCTTACGCTACTCACTCCTTTCACTCCTTACGCTACTCACTCCTTTCACTCCTTACGCTACTCACTCCTTACGGTACTCACTCCTTTCATTCCTTACGCTACTCACTCCTTTCACTCCTTACGCTACTCACTCCTTACGCTACTCACTCCTTTCACTCCTTACGCTACTCACTCCTTACGCTACTCACTCCTTTCACTCCTTACGCTACTCACTCCTTACGCTACTCACTCCTTTCAATCCTTACGCTACTCACTCCGTACAACTCACACCGTACGCTACTACTCCGTACGAACAAAAGAAATGATATACTGTGTGATAATATTTCACATTAACTTCTTTTTATGCAACACAGCTCATCTATATTAGTTTTTCTTTGTTCTAAAAGCTGTGACTGGAATTATATTATTTTTTTTTTCCACCTAGTGGTTTAATACTGGTGGGAGAACGATTTTCTATATTATTATCAGCACCATCATTAAGTGCAGGATGGGAAAGGATGCAGATGAAACATGACATGTCATCGTAATACTTCAGTGTTGTGTTGACAGCCGTGTGCCAATGTTGTGTGACAGCATTGCGTCCAAAAGCCACAAACCACTTGTGTATTAAAGCTAATGATGTTTCACTGAATCTATATTGTATTGATTTTGAAATACTTCTAATAAAGACTCAACACTCGTCAGAATCCACATAGAGAAACTCCTCTTTCACAGAATAGCCCAAATCTTCTTCTTATTTGGGCTGAAACCTTTACGGACTGTTGTGTGGCCGTCCACATCACATGTCTTAGCTGACAAATTGCATCAGCTGATTAAAGGCTGGCCTGACAAAGCTCAAAGAAACAATGTGTGAATTCAGTTTGAAGCTCTTTGAAGTTCTTCTGAACAGAGCGGAAGGATTTGGTCGCTGTAGCAACACCGCTGTGAATACAAGGCAGCTTTTCTCAAAGTCAATGAAAAAAAAATATAAACAAATGTCCATCCGTCCATCCAGTCTCTTAACATATACTAATACAAAGTTTATCTTTAAGGCGCCACAGTGATCAATTAGTAAATGGAAATTAACTTTTAAAGGTATAAATGTTCCTTTCTATTGGGGTTTCTCATCAAAATAACAAGGTGTCTCTTTTTTATTTGTGTTTTATAGTCTGTTGGTGATGAGCCATATGTGGCGCGAGGCAAGCCTATTTGTAAAGCACCTGTCAAACACAGACGCTTTACATGAGGTGAAAAAATGCAAATAAAAATGGGAAAAAAATTGATTAAATTATAACAAAATTAGATAAGATAAAAAAAAGAAAAAAGACAAAAAAAAAATGGACAAAAGAAATAATAAATGACTAAAAATAGAATTACTATGTGGTTACTGGTTACAGTGCAGTAATTTACAATATGTTTTTTAATTTACAATAGGACAGACATGGACAGACAGACCTCCAACAATTAATTAATTGATTAATTAATTAATTAATTAATTAGTTGTCAACTATTAAATTAATCTCCAACTATCTTGATAATCAATTTATCAGTTTGAGTAATTGTTTTTAAGAAAAAAAAAATTCTGATTGCAGCTTCTTAAATGTGAATATTTTCTGGTTTCTTTCCTCCTCTATGACAGTAAACTGAATATCTTTGTGTTGTCGACAAAACAAGACATTTGAAGACGTCATCTTGGTCTTTGGGAAACACTGATCGACATTTTTCAACAATTTTCTGACAATTTCCTAGATCAAACAACTAATCGATAAATTGTGAAAATAATCGACAGATTAATTAACGATGAAAATAACAGTTAGGTTCAGCCCTAAAAATGACTGTATACTGTGAATACATTATATTCGGACACATGGGATTGTGTGGCTGAGTCCTCCAAGTGCAGAGAAGCTTTAGTACATGTGTGTAAACACTGTCACTAAGCTTATTAAAGAGGTTATTGAGAGGTTATTGAGAGGTGACTGTATGTGGTGGCCCAGCTCTGCATCATACCCTGTAATGACACTGCTGTTTGTTTAGACACTGACCATGTTAAATGCATTACTCAGTCATATAAACATATGGACATTTGCATTTCAAGCACATGCTGGTGGATGTTAAGACGGCCGTGTGGGATAAAAAGAGGATTTCTGATTGATCCCCTTGTTGTTTAATAACTCTGCATCAACACTGTTCTCTACTGTAAGGTCACAGAGTGTGTCAGCCAGAGGTCACGGGGGCGCTGTGTGTGTGTGTGTGTGTGTGTGTGTGTGTGTGTGTGTGTGTGTGTGTGTGTGTGTGTGACACGTGGACCACATGCTGGTGTCCAGCCTGGAGGGCATCACAACAGAGTTCTGCCAGAACAAGTTGTGTTACTTGTGCTACCACACACATCGTATGTGAAAAGGTCACAGAGCTGTCCCTGGAGGAATGGCTGGGAGACCCTGTGTTGGTCATAGACTGACACTGTGTCCCACTTCTACAACATATTTACTAACACTATGAAGTCCATGTGTTTTTTAAGTTTGTATACAATAAATGAATGTGTTGTAACACCGTGTTAATGCCTCCAAACAACAGAGAAAAGTCAGAAAAAAATAAACATTTCAGGCTTTTTTCAGGTCCTTTTCCTGGTAATTATCTCGAGACCCCTAAAGGCTTTTACACACCGGTAGAGTAGTTTTCATGCAATTAATTCGCATGTCAGTATATGTTTCGAAACTGTTGTTTTTGTCTTGAGTACTTGATATTTTGCGGCAAAAAAGTGACACTTTTTTTTCAAAAGGAGGTCCATTTTTCCAAGCTTTCGCACCGCTAATAAAAGGCATCAACCAATCACGTTGAGCTGAACGTGTTGAGTTGCCCCTATATTTATGAAACAACAACACGGAGGCTCCGTGGTCCGAACCAAGTCATCAACCTTCACAAAGGCAGCGCAGACCGGATCCACTCCTTCCATTCTTAACTTTTAGTGGGCTCAGTTTTAAAGCTAGATTGAAGATGCTGGTATCATATGAAACTAGAAAACCTGAGGAATCCATCGGTACCAACCATGTCATACTAGGAGGGTAAATAACACTCCAAATTTATGCTAAATTTTGGTGAGGAAAAACTGGTATAGCCATCTTCATAGGGGTCCCTTGACCTCTGACCTCAAGATATGTGAATGTAAATGGGTTCTATGGGTACCCACGAGTCTCCCCTTTACAGACATGCCCACTTTATGATAATCACATGCAGTTTGGTGCAAGTCATAGTCAAGTCAGCACACTGACACACTGACAGCTGTTGTTGCCTGTTGGGCTGCAGTTTGCCATGTTATGATTTGAGCATATTTGTATGCTAAATGCAGTACCTGTGAGGGTTTCTGGACAATATTTGTCATTGTTTTGTGTTGTTAATTGATTTCGAAAAATAAATATATACATACATTTGCATAAAGCATCATAAATCCCCACTCCCGTGTTGATAAGAGTATTAAATACTTGACAAATCTCCCTTTAAGGTACATTTAGAAAAGATGAAAAAATGTGCGATTAATCACGATAAACTAAGGACAATCATGAGATTATCGCGATTAAATATTTTAATCGATTGACAGCCCTAGTATATTCATCACACCCCCGGTGTGTAAAGGCCTTAAGATTTATTAAAATGTTAGAAATAACTGACTAACTTGTTTTGCTCCGTCGTGTTTATCCTGTCATGTCACTCAATGTATTAAGTTCTGTCTTGTCTCATTTCATTAACTAAAAAAATAATATATATAACATTTTTTTTTTAGAAATAACTATAAATAACTGCTAAAATGTCAGAAATAACTACAAAACCTTACATTTTTTTAAGCTTACTTTTTGTTTTGTGAGCTGCATCAAGCTGAAAACTTGTATTTGATTGCTGCACTGTACTATCTGCCATTTGTTTCCCAGCTTTTTTCCCATCATGAGTAATATCCATGGTGTTGCTGCATTATGTCCATGAACATAAGAGTGTCCTACATCAGCGGTTCCCAGATGAAGTAATATCTGTTTTGACCCCTCCTCACTGGGTATTGGCTGTGACCATTTCACAATGTGATTTCAGTCTTTACTTTATTTTTAGAGGCCTTAAGAGATACATTTCCCCAGTAAAAATAATCATATTTTGTTTAGCAGACTGTTTTTTCTGGTCCATTCCCTGGCGATTATCTCACGACCCCTCAGATTTATCCTACGACCCTTGTGGGGATCCTGACACCCAGTTTTGGTATCAACATCCCCCATGCTTAAACATCAAGCTGAAGCTGCTCTAACATACAGGCATTTCAGTATACTTCATTTTGTAATTTTAAAAACAAGTTCCACTTAATGATCATTGACTGGAAACTAATGACCATTGTAAAACGGGTAGCTCAAATCAAGCAATCTGATTCATAGCCGTGATATAATAACCACTTGCAACTGCTATGGCGTCTAATTCCTTTGCACTTCAGTATCACTCTGCGTCTGAGAAAAAAAAAAAAAAGTTAAGACTAATGTGTTGTCATGGTTGCTTAGCGACAGGGCCACAGGGAGGACGATCACTTCCGCCAACACAGAACAGGTTACAGACACAAAGGAACGGAGTTAGCTGCTAAAACTAGCTACAAAATGGAAACATTTAAGTTTAACTTCTATGGAGGAGTGAATGCATGGATGTATAAAGAGAACTGGATACAGCGTCGGAGGCGGGGCCCCGTTCATTCCTATGAAAGTTGCTCAGTGGCGCATGATACCAAAATGGCTCGACTTCCGTCTGGAAAAGTAGCCGGATCTTCCGGCGATCTTCCGCATCCATTGGGTACAATGGAACATGCGCAGTAGCTTCCGCTCGGTCATGACTCGGTCACGGGGTCCCAACGTCACGCTGTCGTCACGGTCTGGGTCTCATTCACATGAACGGAGGAAGGGAAATAACTCAGGATTCGGCTATTAGTGCGTTTTACAACTTTTAGGACCTAATGATTTAAATAAGGACTATTAGAGTGTTCGTAAAGGAAAGTTGATTTACCTAAAAAAAAATGATCTGCTGAGTTACAGATGTCTCTTTCCCAATGTAAGTCTATGGGAAAAAGTATTTTTGGGCCCAATGGCATCACGTGATGAGAACGGAAGATGCAGTACCACCGTTTGGCCACTACGAAAGTTGGGATCAACGACCGGTGCTCTTCCTGGGGGCTTGGGTGGATGGAGCAGTGCCCATCTCCAGAAAAAAATCCACCTGCTAAACCAGTGGGCTACCTCCGAGTCTGAAAAGTGAAGCCAATGCTGAAGTGCCTTAAACTTGCATTCTTTCTAACAGCCAGCAGGGGGCGACTCCTCTGGTTGCAAAAAGACTTCAGATTGTATAGAAGTCTATGAGAAAATTAGCCTACTTCTCACAATGCCCACAACCACTTCACACCCACAGGCTGCCCTTTCCCCTCTGCCCTGCAGGTGTCGCTGTTGAGGCATTTTAATCAGAATTTGAATAATGGATTTTTTCCAAAGAAGAAAGAAAAATTATTTCATAAATGATACGGAGATTTGGTAATGGTTTATTTCATTCAATTACTCTTTTTTATAATTCGAACTCCCTCTTGCCTCTCAAAAAAATAGAAGAGGAGCAACCTCCACTGATATATATATAAACTGTATATATGGCAAGTTTGCCATTTGAGTTTTTTTTATTTTTTATTTCACTTCTTTTTTACTTTTTAGAGCCGCTAAAGTTTGTGTTGTTGGCCATGACCTGGGTCTGAACTTCGTGGACAGCTCCGAGTAAATTGGCCCAGACGTGAGTCAAGCCGTTGTCAATATCCCTTGTTAAACCCAGGTCCCGTAATGTAAAGAGGATTAGTCTAGGTCTGGGAAATCATGTCTCTATCTCTCATTGAAGGATTTTGGACAGATCATGCTGAACTACTAGAGAGTTAGAACAAAATGTTACAGGCTTTACACGGCTAAATCCTCCAAGACTGATGCCTCACTCCTACGCTATTAGTGACTATTCCATTAGTCAGTGCACCCTGAGGTCATGACAGGTGGTGGCGTCCCGGGGCTGTGACAGTGGAAACAACTGCCATGGAGACCAGGCAGTGGACTCCCAGGCCGGGTGTAGACTGACAGGTGGTCAGTTGGGGGGGGGGAGGCCGGTGTCGGCATCACCTATCATGACCTGGGATGGGGTTTCACCTCTAGGGCCAAATGGGGGTCAGTGTTTCCAGGTCCAAGAAGTTTCCATTGACAATCTACTTTCTTGGTTCTCATTGCATGTGCATTATTTTGTTGATATCATTTCTCAACGTGATTCTAACAACAGGGACAAATAGGTTTCCTGATTTGTATAACTTTCATAATCTTGAGTGTTTTTGATGTATTAATGTGGTTTCATTTGAACTGAGGCCGGTACTACGAAGCAGGATTTGGGGTTAGCGAGGTAACTTCAGGTCTAACCCTGGGTTTTCAGTCCTTCGATGGTGGTTCATTTCTTACCGCCATAGTAACTTATACTGAACACCTAACCTGCTCCGAAGCAGGCTGCAACCCCGGCAGTACGGACTTGGGAGAAAATAAAAAATAAATATAAAAAACATAATGGCTTCATTCACAACGTTCAAAATTCAAATTTGATAAAGATAAAAATTACATTTATATAACCACAATAACACAGAATCAGTATTTATCCTCTGATATATTCAGATCATGTATTCACTTAGGCTATCTGAATCAGTTTCTTGAGCCGTATGTAGCTGTGAGACACGTCGGTTTTGTGCGCTTAAAGTCCCGCAGACATTGCCTTGTGTTACTTTGCTACCGGTACATTTATGTGGGTGATCATAAGATATGAAAGTAAGCCTGCTTACTGCTTTGGGAGCAAATAAAAATATATATAAGAGCATAATTCAAAGTCCGTTTCACACCGTCGGGGTTACAGCTGAAATAAGAAGGCTAAAATTGTCATACACGGCATAACTTACCCAAGGGGATGAATAAAGTGTCTTCTTTTCTATTCCATAAGAATACATCTAAGCAACACATTAACAGAATACACAAATGTAATTATAGTCAGATCTATCGTACTC
>CAKALU010051304.1:0-11208 GCA_916700995.1 Hozukius guyotensis | reverse complement strand
GGCATCACCTATCATGACCTGGGATGGGGTTTCACCTCTAGGGCCAAATGGGGGTCAGTGTTTCCAGGTCCAAGAAGTTTCCATTGACAATCTACTTTTTGGTTTTCATTGCATGTGCATTATTTTGTTGGTATCATTTCTCAACGTGATTCTAACAACATGGACAAATAAGTGTCCTGATTTTTATAACTTTCATAATCTGGAGTGTTTTTGATGTATTAATGTGGTTTCATTTGAACTGAGGCCGGTACTACGAAGCAGGATTTGGGGTTAGCGAGGTAACTTCAGGTCTAACCCTGGGTTTTCAGTCCTTCGATGGTGGTTCATTTCTTACCGCCATAGTAACTTATACTGAACACCTAACCTGCTCCGAAGCAGGCTGCAACCCCGGCAGTACGGACTTGGGAGAAAATAAAAAATAGAACATAATGGCTTCATTCACAACGTTGCCATTCAAATTTGATAAAGATAAAAACTGCATTTATACAACCACAATAACACAGAATCAGTATATATCCTCTGATATATTCAGATCATGTATTCACTTAGGCTATCTGAATCAGTTTCTTGAGCCGTATGTAGCTGTGAGACACGTCGGTTTTGTGCGCTTAAAGTCCCGCAGACATTGCCTTGCGTTACTTTGCTACCGGTACTTTTATGTGGGTGATCATAAGATATGAAAGTAAGCCTTCTTACTGCTTTGGGAGCAAATAAAAATATATATAAGAGCATAATTCAAAGTCCGTTTCACACCGTCTGGGTTACAGCTGAAATAAGAAGGCTAAAATTGTCATACACGGCATAATTTACCCAAGGGGATGAATGAAGTGTCTTTTATTCTATTATATAAGAATAAATCTACAGCAACACATCAACAGAATACACAAATGTAATTATAGTCAGATCTATCGTACTCTAAATGGGGCAGTGATATTATAAACCTATTAATTTACACATTCACACTGTCGGTGATCTTTGCCAGCTGTCCTTTCTTCAAGTTCACTGACGGCTGCTTCCCCGGGTTGGAAAACAAGTGACCACTCAGAGTTTAGGAAGCAGGATTAAGAACAGGGACATCATCCTTCTACATGGGTAGCTAGCTACGTAGCTACATCCAAATTAGTGTCAAGAAAAATAAATAAAGTACCAATCCAATAAGATACAGTTCTCAATCTGTTCATCTCAGAGTTTTCATCCACATATCTTGAGACGAGAGGTCGAAGGGACCCATTTGAAAATGGCCATGCCAATTTTTCCTCACCAAAATTTAGCGTAGCTATGGAATATCATTTAGTGTTCTTCCCGACAAGCTAACATGGTCCGATCGCTTCTTTAAGGTTTTCTAGTTTCATATGATGCCAGTACCTCGATGTCGAAAGATTGTATATCAGCTGGAATTTTTTTTAAGAGGTTAATTAAAAATCAATACAGTGTTTTTGAGAATCAATACAGTATCACAAAACATGTAATCGCGATACTCCTGTGTATTGATATTTTCTTACACCCCAAATACCAGTATCTTGTCTTTTTTCATATATTTACTGTATTGTTATTGTTGTTATTATATATATCTTGTCCTAATTGTTTGTTATCGCTATTATATAGTCATATTATTTCTTTATATTAATCTTGTCTCTAGGTGGAGGCTTCAGATAAGCCCAGTGGGTTTTTTGCCTCTTCCATCACTGTATATTATTCATTTATTTTTTTTGTTATGTTGTATAGTTTTAAATTGTGCAAAACAAATAAACAAATAAGCAACACTTTACTCTAGCTTTAAGACTGATTGGATTGTTAAGGGGTTAATAGTTTATATACTTGACGTCCCAATATTGCCATGCAAAATATCGCAATGCTGTGCTTTATCGATTTTCCCCCCACCCCTAGGAAGAGTTGTGTGTGTCTCACAGTTTACCTGTTTATTTATACCCCTAACCTTAATCCGGAGTGCCCTTCACTGCTGCGAGTGTGGCTTCATGCAGAGTGACAATCTGTAGGTCGAGAGGAAGCAGTTTGGGAAAAAGCCAAGCTGAGTTTTGATCTCCCCCTTATCGTATTTCTCATAGTCTGAATGCTAATAGCTGCCACTTCTACAGACATAAAGCAGTGACTGTGTTGGTACACTCACTTTGTTTTTAGTGGTCTAACAAAGGTGCACAGTTTGTAGAGCTCATGCCTTTGTAGCTCAGGGACAGAAGAGGCAACTCTGGGACAAACTGTCAGTCGCCAACACTGAAAAAACCACAAACACTAGCCAGCAACGAGAGCACCCACATACTGTCCGTATAAAACCGGTGTAAGTCGGAACAATTGTTCACAGATTGTACTGTACACACACGTACACACACAGCTGCATCACCCAGCACCAATTACCACAGCTGTGACCTCACACGTCCGGGTCAGTGATTCCCACAAAATGGACAAAAAGAAACTTGTCCTGGAATCTCGGCTCCCAATTACGCTGCACTGAGCTCCCCGGGCGGACAATGCTGCAGGTGAGAAGTTGGACGGGGCCCTGTCACAGCTTGGCAGAGGCACAATGGAGCCCTGTGGCTGCGCCTGGGACGGCTGCAAGTCCGTTTACAGATGAAGTGCCAGGATAGAACTTTCTTTCGAAACAGGGTTTGCAAAATGTGCTATCTTTATTCTCTGTGTTTTGTGTTCATAAGCTTTATTTCACTGTGTTTGTGAGCAAAGACAGTCAAGATGGTTCCACTTCATTTTAAGCTTTGACAGACTTCACATGCTGAAGTGAGTGTAAATGCCAGGACAACAAGAGTCAGAGGGAGTTGTTCACTTTGAAACAATCAAAAGGATAAAGTGAAGACAAGTCATTTTATCTAATAAAACCCTGCTACTAATATGCAGCCTAGTCATACTCATAGTGCATAACTCGCCAAGATTATGAATGAAAATAAGGCTGTTGTGACAATAATGCGTTAACGCAATTTGCGATTTTTCGGTTGTAGCGGGCTCAGTTTTAAATAGAGTGAAGATCGAATACAGTATATATCACAAAACGTAATATCGCAATACTCATGTGTATCAATAATTTCTTACACCCCTACTACTATGAGGAACTTTCATTGTGGGTTGATTTTGGCGGTCCCTGTGGACAGAAGTGGGGGTGTTTCCGAGCACCAGAGTCCCTTTTAGAAAACCTCTCATTTTACTGCAGCAGGGTCTGACAGCCCCGCGGCGTCCTGGTTCCGGTTCTCCCGTGCCTCCTTTCCCTCCAGCGGGTCCAGCAAAGTGGCCTGGGCCTCCAGCAGCGTGGTGTCGCTGTTGGCTCCCAGCGAGGACCGGCGGAGCAGCGAGGCGAAGCTCTGCTCCTGACCGAAGGAGGAGCCGCTGCTGCAGAGCACGGAGCTCTTCACCTCCCACCAGAGCTCCGACTGCAGGTCGCTGCTGGAGGCCCCGCTGCGAAGCTGCGTGCCGTAAATCGTTTTGTCTGATGTTGTGGGAAATCGGACCCGATGACAGGTTTTAAGAATAACTACATAAAAATAGCAAATATTCTCGCTGATGGTCTCGTTTGCTTATGTAGGTCATATAGAGGCGTCAGTATTAAATTGAGACTGAACCAGATAAAAGTTCCTTGTATACTTTAAACTATTTATGAATTTAATTTTAACCAATTTTGTAAGTATAAAAATCTTACCATATAATAGGTTGTATTGAGTAGAATTTATTTTTACTTTATGAGGAAAAACTAAATGGAATGAGGGCGGGAGAAGAGAGAAGCAGAGCAGGGGATGAGCATGGATACTGTAGGAGTTCTGTCTTTAGGAAACAGAACAGCAGTATGTGTTGCAGAGAACGGCTAAGGTCAACAACAGAGCCCTGCATTGATTCCACATATGTGGTAAGGTCAAAAACTATCATGGGACCTTTGCCCCTGGGCAGTTTCCAATCATTCAGTTTCTCATAATCTGTGGAAAACTTGTCTGCTTTTCACAGTTCAATGACCACTCGTCTCTGCAGCAATTACAGTGCCCTCTTTGCACCCAGACGGTTCAATGCCATGTACAAGTGATCTAATGTCATTTAGATTCCCACTGCTTTAAGCACACTGAATAAGATAAGATATTCCTTTATTAGTCCCACAGTGGGGAAATTTGCAAATATATTATATTTACACTACTCTGCAGGACGATTATATTCACATTACAGTGAGTAGATGCAAGCAACCTAATAAAGAGTTGTAAAAGAAGATAATGAATATGTCTCCACAGACAGCTCCCTGAGGAACAGTATGGTGTTTAAAGAGTTTAATAGCTCATTGATTTGTAAACACAAGCAGCTAAAACTGAGCTTTTATGGAAACTAGCACACAGTGAACCCTGACTGGTAGATAACTGACATTACAGCCAAGTATAAAGCGTGTTTAATGTCAGCACAGCCGATACATGTCCTGTATATTGTTGGATGTGTTAACAGTCAGTTGGCAACCAATTATGGTGGCCCCCTTCTGCACACAACACTCAATTGATAAACCCCGGGGGCCATGTGGAGATGACTTAGTGGGTCAAATGCAGCCTGCAGTTATCGCAGATAGTGAGAGATGCACCAACACACACACACACCCGCGCAGCGCATGCACAAAGTGGAAACAGACGGCGCTAAAAATAAACCATCTGAAATATTTAACTTACTGACCCAGAAAACAGCCTCAGTGTAATATGTTTGCACAAGCAGAGGACACCACGGCGACAGAGCCATGATATCATTAGGGCTGACGGTAACTCTTGATAAAATGCATGCTACATGCTGTACCGCCCGCCGCAGGTTAATGCATCAAAGTCACATGCAAATGAAGCGTGTTGTTTAGTCAATTATGTAAGGATGACAAAATCATGCAAAGAGTGATTCAATCAGGTCACTTGGCTCAGATGTCCTTAAAGGGGCACCCCAGCAATTTAGTACTGCACTTCCATAAAGTCACAAGAGACAGATTAAGAAAAAAAAGCATCCATGAGCATGCTCCAAAAACACTGGATCCTATGTTTCCCATAATGCAATCAATGGCATGCAAGTGTGAGGACCTAATGGCTTAGAAGCATCTTATGTTGTAATTTTCATAGAAAATGCAGATACAGTAAATATAACATTTTATGCTACAATAAATACAACAAATTATAACTTTGTGTTCTGTGTTTGCTGAGCCCATGGATCAAACATTACCCAATCCAGTGCTCTTAGTATCCAAGGATTACATCTTCGAAATCCCAAACCCAGACGTTGAATGCCATCCACCTTCAAACAAGACTGAAGGTCTTTGCCCACCAAGACCACACAACCAACACATTAGCAAGAAGCTATCGTTTAGCTGCCTAGAGCACAATCATTACTGTCTAATCTTTCCTACATCCTTTGTTTTGCAACCATCCCTGATTCCAAACTGTTCTGCAATCACCTGCCACAATCTATCTTTAAATTCCGCATCTACAGTATGTATTCATTTATTTCTTTGTCGTAAAATGCTTTGTGCTGGGATCATCAGTTTATCAGATGCCAATTTGGATGATGACGTTTGCACGGACGGTGGCTTTGAGTGGTCAAACAACCATCTTTTGCCTTTTCCACAGAAAAATCCGTTCCGAAAACTTAAATGACGGATGAAAGTTTCTGAGTCGGTGTGTAAATATGATTGATACTGTGAGGTTGTATTTATTTTTAAATGTGCAACAATTTCAGATAGTGATGTTAATAATGAACTGTTTAACCGTTAACTGACATTAAGCATTTTAACCAATTGACCAATATTATATACTATCGGGTATAATGGTTAAAATAAACATTAATAATTCATTAAAATAGCTGAGCAAAGCTCAGAGGTGCGGCTCATCAGTTTAAGGAGAAAAGCTGGTTAGCAGCTGGTTAGCAGCCCACCTTAAGAGAGTCTTAGCAGGCGTTGCAAGATATAGGAAGTTGGCTCCGGTCTTGAGCGGAGCACAGAGCGGAGAAGTTGTAGCCTCGTAGCATTTATTCACCGACAAATAATCTGTACACAAACATTAGCTAATTAGCAATAAACAAAAAGTGTTCTGCTGATGTGTTCATTCGTTGTCATTTGTTTTGCAGATATTTAGTCATAAACCAAAGTATTGGACAAATTAAAATTCACCTTGGCGCTAGAGGAAAAGTCAGAGGATCTCCAAAGTGATTACAGTTCCTCCTGGGGAGACCATGAATGTGTGCACCAAATTGCATTGCAATCCGTCCAATAGTTGTTGAGACATTTCGGTTAAAACCACAAATGTTAATTGTATTGTGGCACTACAGAAACAATCAGGGGATCACCAAAGTCAGTAGGCTTCATCATCTGGGAACCATGAATATTTGTACCAAATTCCACAGCAATCCATCCGAACAGTTGTTGAGATATTTCAGTCTGGACCCAAGTGGTGGTGGACCGACTGGCTGACAGACAGACTGACATTGCCATCCCCAGAGCCATGGCTAAAAAGACAAAATATCTTTTCAGCCATCCTTGCCACAGGTAAGACCCATGAAATGAATTTAAAATGATTCTTGATGGTACGTCTTGGTCGGGTCTCCTTTGAAAAGCATCTTTAATCTCACTGGGCCTGTCCTGGGAAAAGTTCATTAGAAGAATCAAATCAAATGAAGTGAGAGTCAAAGTTCCTCAGTGACCCCCGACGTGCCCTTCTTAGGTTGGTCAGGTTGACGAAGAGGACACGATGATTGGCATGGCCTCCCGTCCTGCTTGCTGCTAAACAGCCATGTCCATATTCAGCAATGATATTGGCCTCTAACCTCTAGTCCAGATGCCATTACCATTTTAGAGCGTCCGGGCTGGTGCACAACACTATCAATATTAATGTTCTGTGACTGAGGCGGCTTTGGAAGAACTTTCTCCCACATCAATATTGATGGTGTTGCCATACATTGGAGTCGGGGCCCTCTTTAAGGATTTATAAGAGGAACGCTGGTGGGGGGGGGTGCTGTCTGTATGAGAAGGGGGCCAATGACATTTTTGGTCTGCACCTCAATAATGTACATTTTCCTGCCGTTCAGAGCAATTTCCGTGGGAGAGCGGTGACTCCAACCCACGCTTGATGAGATCTGAGTGGAGAGGGGCGGTGCGCAGACAGATCCAATTCCCCCGCAATGCTTTGCCGGAGATGATAGTTATGGAAAAATGAACGTTTCATTTCAGGGGATCTGGGAATGCTAAATGGGGGTCTGTTGATTCTGGAGAAGGGGGTATTGCTTTTGGGACATCTTCACAAACAGTCCTCTGTTGGGCCACACACGTAGACACAGATCCAATTCATTATAATATTAGCTTTGGAGACGCATTGCTCTATATATCAAGTGTCGAGAGGGCGTGCTCGGTAAAGAGTTTCAGGCCTGGCTCTTTTGTCATGCATTCAAATATAAATCATACAGAGAAAAAAAAAACAAGCGGAAATTAATGAAACTCAAAATGAACTTTGGCTTTGTCTTGTTCCCCTAAACCATTTGCAAAGCCTACACTGGTGGTGGAGATTTTCAGCTGCATTTGTCATGCTACATGAAATATTATGGGTTGTAGAAGCCATGGAAAGCTAAAGGACTGAGTGTTTTGTAATGCGGTGACATAGAAGCAAAAGATGTGAAAATTACCATTTAATTTGAAGCTGTTGAATATCACTCAGACTAGTAAAATAAGGATTATTAAAGCAGTATTATTAGATGTTTTTGGCCATGTGGGGACAGCGGAACGAGCTGTAAACACGACAATGACATACCGTATTACTGCGTTACGTGTATAAGGTAAAAATGGTGTACGTGTTTACACAGTGAGTATCATTAGCATTAATTTGGAGTCATGTTTCTGGCCACCTGATGAATGTAAGTCCAGTATTCACTCTCCTTTAGCTCTAGTCTGGTCTCCAACAACTCCTAAGAAATATATCTGGCTCTTTAGCTGCTAAATACGATCACCAGCTAGTCGCTAACTTAATAAAAATCTAAAATGTTATGCCGTCAATGTTGTGTCAATTTTTCCCCGTGGTATTAAAAATGGTATAGAATATCAATATTTTTCAAGCTATTGTTTCAAAGTTAGAAATTCCCATATCGTGACAACACTAGGAAATAGTAGTAATGTAGTAAAATAGTTTTATTGGGCGTCAACCATATTTACACGCGTCGAAAAAATAGACTTGAAGCGTAAATAAACACTTCAGGTTGCGATTACGCCGGTGAGACGCGAACCTGCACGGAGCCGGTGCAGACAGCTGCATAGATTAATATCAGAGCGTATCTGCTACGTGAGACGTGCAGTAAAAAACCCGTTGGACATAACCCGTTGGTTAAGCCCATCGTACAATGATAAGAAACAGACAGACATTTTAATGCTTGTTCAGTTCACTTGATAAATGACTAAAACAATGATCAGAAATTTAAATCAATGCAGTTTGTGTGGAGCGAGTCATTGATTAAATCGACTCATCGTATACTGCAATGCTTCCACCCACCTGCCACGATATTCACTCTCACAGTCAGATGTGCACTCAGCTAAGCAGAAAGACTCCATAGTCAGTCTGTTTAACATTTAGATAGAATTAAGCAACAACAGCCTCATCACATCTCATCAGGTTATTGATCCTTCAAAAGACCAGTGTCAGTGTCAAGCGTACAGCGTCTCTCAGGACGACTGAGAATAAACATGTTGCAGAACAGAAAGCCTCGCCGCTCTGACAAGACGAGGGTCACCGATACAACTGTCCGGCCTCCTCCCCCTCCACTTCTCTTAATACCCCGCTACATTTTGATAGTGAGCCAGTAAGTGGGACCTCTTTGGGGAGACAAAGAGTGACCTCAATTCAATCTGACATCCCACCTATCGATCTGAGCTGCCGTATCCCCCAGAGATGGACGTCTAGCTCGCCCTTGTACTGCCAACATTCACATTTAGCAACAAGACAAAACATGCCTTTTTTTTATTAAACAAAATCCGTCCACACGTCTCGCCTCCTCTACCCAAAGTCTAAATTACACACACGCCGAACCTGCTTTCCCAGGCCTTCCTCCTCCCACGAAGGGCACTGTTCATCTTCGGTGGGGCCCTTTTGCTAAATTGAAAGTGTGTCATAACAAATAGAGGAGGTGTCTGGCTTAAATGCATGTGACTGGCGCCGATGTCATCTCTGTCAAAGGAGCATCCCTTGTATTTTTAACAGGGGGGACTGTGACACGGACCCAGGACAATTACTGTCAGAGCACACGGGGTGATGAATCTGCTGCCTTATTGTGTTTGTCATCTCGACCTCTGGCTGGGACCTGATTGGTATGGTCGCCTGCCTACAGACGGCTCGGATGGACGCATTGTTTCTGTCCTGCATGTGTAAATGTGTGCATCATAGCACTGCGCCGCAACCTAATCGACCCTCACTTGGTTTGGTGAAGTACTCTCGTGTCATGGGGTGAAATATGGACGTCAAAATGAGTCATACATGTGAAAACAGATGTGAGAACTGCGCTTAAATGATCAGTAGCATACACTTTGTGTATTGGCTTTTATGGATATATTATACAGTAGTACATTTTAGTACTTTTTGTTAGGACTAGAACATTTTCTTAAATTTTGAAAGTACTTAACACTCAGTTTTTTAGTGTGGGCTACCTCCTGGTCTGAAAAGTGAAGCCAATCCTGAAGTGCCTTAAACTTGCATTCTTTCTAACAGCCAGCAGGGGGCGACTCCTCTGGTTGCTAAAAGAAGTCTGATTGTATAGAAGTCTGTGAGAAAATGAGCCTACTTCTCACTTGATTTATTACCTCAGTAAACATTGTAAACATGAGTTTATGGTCTCAATCACTAGTTTCAAGTCTTCTTCAATACAGCATGATGTTCATTTAGTAAATTATGGTCCCATTTAGAGTCAAATAGAACAGGGGATGATTTAGGGCGGGGCTACCTTGTGATTGACAGGTCACTGCGTTTTCGTCGTAGAACTTTAACTCTTTCACAGTGTGCTTTCAGTTCATGAAAGTTAATTGTAACATTTTGGTTGCTAAAAATGTTTTATTCAGCGTTCGGTTGTACTTAGCTCCACCCTCTCGTGTCACTTGTGGTTGCAAAAAACCAAGATGGCGACGGCCAAAATGCCGGACTCGAGGCTACAAAACGTCAGTTCACAAACCAATAGGTGACGTCACAGTGACTACGCCCACTTCTTATATACAGCCTGTGCTTTCACCCAGATTTTCTGTCCCCATACAAGTTAAAATTGTTGTGTTTTCTGGTGCAAGAAGACTATGAATATGATCACCATATTTTACAGTGAATATGTTTCCACGGATAGAAAGTGTAGATAAACATGGAGAGATACGCCAAATGAGCCGCTGATTACGCCAGAGTCAAGTTCAAAAACAAGAAATGGTTAAAGTAGAAGAGTAACTTAATTCCAAATGATGTGTTTAAAAAACTATTTTCACCTAGTCTGTGGTATTATTGATTTTCTGCTCACTTTTTTTTTGGTATTCAAAATAAACACGAGTTGTTCCAACAAAGTAAGAAATCTGCACTAAATTCCCACATATTAGCGCATAACGTAGACCTACAATAATAAGCACAATAATGTAAAATGCGAAGTAATTTTACCCACAAACAAATAACCTGCAACTGCTGCACCTCGTTGGGATATTTACTGGCTCTGATTTGTATCTTGAAGCAACATATTTTGCTTTTATGGTTTATGCTGAGCCCAGTGTTTGCCATAAATGGCAGGTGTGCAAAATTGAAGTGCAAAAGTAATTCAGCTCCTGCCATTCAAAGGAGCTGTGTCAGTTTGATTTACCTGTACACATAAACATGCGCGCACGCACACACACACACACACACACACACACACACACACCTTTGGGCCACATGTGTTTTTTATATTTATATGGTGAAGGGAAGAAAAAAAATGTGCCCCTCCAAAATGGAGGTTGAGAGGTCATGGTGTTTGGCCAGGAGTGACAGCTCCGAAATGAAGGCATAAGTCAATCGGCTACTCTTCATACGCACACACACACACACACACACACACACACTAACACACACACACACATGGGGAGGCGGGATGGCGGTGGGCGTGTAGGATCGAGGGTGTTGATTGGGGGAGGTAGTTGGAGGAGGGGAGGCTCGGTGTAAGGGGCACAAGGTTACCATGTGGGGGGAGTGTGTGTGTGTGTGTGTGTGTGTGTGTGTG
>CAKALU010051302.1:0-14733 GCA_916700995.1 Hozukius guyotensis | reverse complement strand
GTTTCTCATTGTGGTGACTTTTGCTGGATACCTGGAGCTTTATGACTTTAGCAGTTTGTTGAATACTCGATTCTGATTGGTCAATCACAGCGTTCTACGGTCTGTTATTTCTTCAAAGCAGACTGTTGCTATGGGCGCAGTTCTGTTCTCGGATTCTGGAGGACCGTTTTTGCGTCAAATTATTGATTTCTTAAGTAAGTAGCTGTGTAATAAGCGGGATAATGTACAGCTAGCAGGTCATTGTTGTGAAATAAACCCCTTCAGGATGATGCGGTACTTGAGATTTCAGGTAAGTTGCTTTCATGAATTTAAACTGTACTATTTGGGTAGCGTACAGTTCATGGTTTGTATTAAGGTAACGTTAGCACTCATCTGTGGTTGCCTAGCAACAATATATTGAAAAAAAAAATTATGCAAATTGCAAAAACTCTGTCTGATCGGGCAAAAACAACACCTCACGTTTTCCACCTGTAAAACGCGCTGCTTGTGATCAGGGCCTAAGAAGGGATCTCTTAATGTCCAGTATGAACAGGACAATGGTTACAACAAGAAAAACCTGTTTCAATGTTCATATGTGAACCGGACTATAAAAAAAAGTGAACCTGTCCTTTAACTGTTGTGGTTCAGCAGGTGAGACCATGACAAACAGCCTCAACTGCAGCCGAACACACTGTCTTGTGACTGATTTCAGATTGTGTGTTTTAGCTTCACTTCCACACAGTTACAGTAGTTTTAGTGCGTTCTGAGTTCTGTCTGTTCTTCTCTAACCACAAACAGTGCTGGAGTCACAGTGAGGGGCACAACAACAGTCTGACAACGAGATTAATTTGATTTTTTGGGACTTTAGCTTCAAATGTTCATTACATTACATCTCCGCCGTATTAATATTCACTCTCCCATTAAGACAGGTGAATTCAATCTCCTGTTTCGCCATGATCTCCAGCCACACACAAACACAGACTGTAGCATCGTTCGCAGAGACGGTATACAGTTTGTGTTCAATGTTTATACCCGCAACAGAACCGCGACATCACATCCTCTTTCTGGGGCTGAGTGCAATGTCAGTGAACGAAAGGCTAATGTCACAAGCTGCTCTGTCGTGTTCAGTCCTTCTGGGATTCAAACCCGTCCTCCTGCCGGTGTTAATGCTCCGCTCTGCTCACTGACTACAAATGAAAATTCAGGGTCCATTGTACTACAATTAATGATCATTGCCATTATAGATTCCTTATTTTACTTTTGATAAATTGATTGTTTAGTCTATAAAATGTCGGAAATGAGTGAAAAATGACCAACATAAGTTCCCAGAACAAAAGGTAACATCTTCAAATGCCTTGTTTTGTCTAACAGTGACTAACAGTCCAAAGAAGCTCAGTATATGATGACATTTAAAGGGACTGTATGTAAGTGTTTACACATATAAACGTTTTTTAATCCCAACTTTCTGGGTTTCCTCTATCAGCCTGTAGACTGCTTTTAATGTGAAGAAGGCAAGACATTTTTTTCCGGGAAAATCCAACGGATGTGAAATCATGCGTGCTCATGAGTGCCTTTATTTTATTAAACACCTAGTTGTTTCAGCAATAGACCAAACCTTTAGGATAAACTGATCTTAAATTACTCCCGTCGAGCTGCACAGGGAGTCGAACCCCCAACCCTGGCAGTGTTAATGTTTTTATTCTACTTTTAGAGTTGCACAGTGGTTACTACATGAGGGAGTTGCCATAAATATCATAGCTGCATGTAAATATATTTAATATAGCTGTTTATTGCCGTAACGTAGAAATGAAACTCTTTAAAACAGAGTGCTGAATTTCCTACTTTAACATTTGTGATAAAGTTTCTACATGAACTAAGAGATGAACAGCACCTGACAAGTTTGAGATCTTCGTCTCACAGGATGACAGGGAGGCTGACGAGGAAACTGACCTGCAAGTTTTTCCTTCTTTGACCTTCTGAGGCGATTCTCCAGAGCCGAGGCCCCCGCAGAAAAAGGCACCGAGCAGTTTTTTTTTCCCTTTTGGTTTTGGAGAAGATTTAATTTCGCAGTCAGGTCAGCCGGTGCCGTGGCTGCTGTACTCGAAGACGCCCTTCTTGAAGAACGGCGAGAACTCACAGATGGCGTGTTTGGTGAGATGGAAACCGCCGTCTTCATCGACTCTGAGAGGAGAGCTGGAGGACGACAGCATCACCCGGAACAAGTTCCTCAGATAACGCTGCAAAAAAACAACAGCAGCACAGAGTGACCTCCCACTTGACCTCTAATATTTCTATTTCTTACAGAACAGGATGATTTGTGTGAATAAAATTATGAAAATGTCTTGCCTCCAAGTGATTGCGGCGTTCAGCGACCATCCGCTCGTCTCGGTTTCCAAACAGTTTCTTGGGAGGGAACTCGAGAGCTGCCAGCTGAAGCAGAGACCAGGACATCACACACTTCAGTGACATTATACAAAGCCCACAGCTGAGACGTGTCCCTGGTGAGGTGTCTCAACAGACCACATAGTTATAAAAGTGGATCGAACTATCTCACCTCTGGATACTTTAATTTGAGGCTCTTGTGCATTTCCCGGAAGCGACTATAACGTCTGAACACAGTCCACATCTCATCCATCAGAGTGATCTGATCAAAGAGAGTTTGATGTACAGGTGAAAAGTCTGACACACTATTAAATTAAAAGCTTTCAGTGTACAAACTCAAGTCTGATACTTTTTAATCTTTGTGTACAACAAAAAGATCACAAACATTTACAAAACTGGATCCTGATGCTTTCACACTACAAGCAACTAAACCTACACAACTAAACACATATCTCACAAACTCTGAATATAATGTCCTCCAGGGATGACGTATTTTTGTAGGTCGACCAGGAAGTTAGCATCACCCTGGTTCCCTCGACAAAAAGCCAATGGGATTTTTCCATTGGGTTTTGGATTATTGTAGAAAACAAGCACTGTGGCAAACAAACATTTATGATACTTACACGTTTTGTTCAGCAAGATAATCTTCACAAATTAACACCACTTTTATGATTTTGAAGTGTGAATGCAATTACCAGAAGTAAAAAGCTAACGTTAGGCTATAAATGAACTACACCACAGCATAAATAACGAGGCTGTAAAGGTGTACGAGTCGGCGTGATGACGTTTAGTAGTCTCATTTAGCCACTTGTTAGCAACCACCTTTTTAAAGACACATTAAGGCTTCAAAATTCACGAGTGGGATATTTACTGACGTATCTTATGTCGTAGAACAAAACGTTAAAATCTCTTCAGCTTGTGTTAACCACAGACCTTATTTCAGGCATCTAACTAAAAACCCATTCAAAAACCCATTGACTTCCAGACAAGGGAACAGGATGTATAAAATGCTAACTCATTTCAAGGTTTCAGGACTCAATCCTGCAGCACTCTATAATAAGCATATAACTGAATTTACACATTTCAACAATATCAACAAAAACTGAACATGTGAACTTTGTATAAGATAAGATGTTATGAACTGTTGTAATAGAATGCATTAGATTGTACAGGTATACCTAATAAAGTGGCCACTGTGCAGTGACGGAAAGTAACTAAGCGCATATACAGTATTCAAGTACTGTACCCAAAGTACAATTTTTTTACTTTTCTTGGGTATTTCCATTTTATGCTACTTAACACTTCTACTCCACTACATTTAAAGCTTTAGTTGCTTTGCGGATTCAGATTATTAATACAAAATTAAAAAATTGCAATACGATGCATCATTATAGATTAAACTACCCAGCAGTATATCAAGTATTTCAAATTATCTCCACTTTTACCAGCTGCAACATTAAAGTGATGAACACATCAATGCATGAATAATAATATCCAAAGATATAATAATAATCTGAAATGGGTCATTCTGCTTAACAAGTATGTTTACTTTGGGTACTTGGTATATTTTGATGTTAATACTTTTATACTCTTGCTTCAGTAAAATTTTGAATGCAGGACTTTTACTTGTAACAGTATTTCTACACTGTGGTATTATACTACTATTATACTACTATCTGCTTGAGTAACATGGTCTTCCACCACCCAACTGAGTGTACATTTCCAAGCATAAAAGCTAACTTTCAGAGCAGATTTTTGAAATGTTTAAAATATTTTAGGTCCAGACACATTTTATGGAAAGTGGGTTACATTCTAAAATAGATGGAACAAAAAAAAAAAAAACATAGCCAGAGAGAAATGCGTGATGAAAGACGAAACCACATATGAGAAGGATGAACAGGTCAGAACGTTATTGACTGATGATGATGATGATGATGATAATGAAGATGAACACAGCTGAGTGAACTCACCTTCACCTCGAACTCAAAGTGCTCGTCCTTCCCCTGCCCGCGGAGAACGTAACGAGGAATGCTAATTTTAACGGGCTCCTGAAGGCCGTCGGAGCTCGTCCCGAGAGGACGACAGACCAGGTGCTGCAGAAGAAAGTCACCAAGGGGAAGGAAATAAGAGACAGGAAAAGAGAAGAAGAAAGGAGTTGGAGAATAAAGGGTTGACTTAAAAAAATAAATACAATACAATCATGAATCAATTTCTTGAACTTGAGAATGATTTACCATGATTGCCAAATATAATCAGTCAATAAGAATAATAGAAAGTCCAAACTTTATTATCCTGTTTACACAATTAACATGTTCTCATTGTACATTAAAGGCACATTATTATTACTTCAAATACATACCAATCATATCTGTAATCACTTCACATCATGAAAAATCCTCCCATATTCTTCAAGTCATCAGATCACAATCATTTTTTTTAAAGTGCCAGCTGCAAAATTTTAGACCAAACTGTGCAATTAAGTGACATTAACATTCTCCCTTTGAACCAAATAAAACCAAAAATCAAACAAAAAAAAATCAAGAATCGTCAACATGACTAAAATCAGTAAACAAAACCAAAAAACATTTTACTTTCATAAATACATAGAAACAGTATATCCTTATTCATTCATTATATAAGGGATAATGTACAACGAGCCGGTCATTGTTGTGAAATAAACCCTGAGAGGACGATGTGGAACCCGATGGACTCCGATGTGAAGGGGTTTAATTCACAACAATGACCCGCTAGCTGTACATTATCCCGCTTATCACACGGCTACTGACTTAAGAAATCAATAATTTGACACAAAAATGTTCCACCAGAGTCCAACATCAGAACTGCAGCCATAGCAAGTATGTTATAAAGAAATAACAGACCGTAGAGCGTCGTGATTGACCAATCAGAATGAAGTATTCAACAAAGCCGTGTAATAAGAAATTAATATTAATACACATCAACATGATCTGTGCTTCTTCATCTCAAAAGACAACCTTTAGGACTTTGTGACAAAATGGCCTAATCACAAAATTACATTTGAATAACAGACTGAATTAAAATGTTTAAAAATGTTCTAAAAATACTTTCAGATGCGTCCATTTTACTCTGGCACGATGACGAATCACCTTTTCAGACAATGTCTCTGAACTCTTAATTGAACTTATTTAACACATCCTAGAACCAATAAGGTGGCCGCCTGATAATTTTTTTTTTGGCTGGACCGCAGAGGGCCAGCCCTACAAACGCAAATGTCACTGAGTGACTGACTGAGTGATGAAGTTACACGATTGGTCGGTTGAGTGTTGGAGTTTCCTCATTGGCCGTTTCAAAATGAAAAGGTGGGGAACAGTCCTTTATGCAAATGAGCCCGTCCAGCGCAACGCGTTCGGCTCACAAAACACAGACCAAGCTGTAAAACTAGGCGATCTAGTTCTAAAATGAAACTAGATTCAGCAGTGGCATAGCCGGTTTCTCACTTAAAATGTTATCAGAAGTAGATTTTAGTGGAGTGTTTAGACGGAATAACAGAAAGTTTATGAGCAGGCCGCCTTGTTGTTTCCTGTTTGAAACAGCAAGCAGAAAACCAGGGACCAATCAGGTGCATTCAACGATGGGGTACGTCACCGCTTGAACGGCCAGTTGAGTAGAGCAGCGCGTCCCCTAGTGTCCTCGCCGGACCTGGTGGACATGCACCGCTGGGTTTAACATTATAGACATGACCATTGACTATTTGTGTAACAATTTAGCAACAAATTCACAGACTGACCAAACACGGTCCAGACATGTACTCAGTTTTGACCGAGTCTTGTTTTTATTGTTTCTTTCTTTCAGACACAGGTATTGCATTTGTGAATGAATCCAGGTGAAACTGCCTTTAGGTGCGTAACTCAGGTACACAGATGATTAATCAAGATCACAGCTTCTGTGGTACAACCAAAAGATAACTTCCAGGAATCGCATTGACTATTGGGATCAGAGTCGGAGGACACTTCAGCAGAGCCTCGTCTGAACTCCATCTTCTTCTCTCGAGTTTGTGTTTTGTGAGTAAATGTGATATCAACCACCAGGCAGTTATCATCCTGCCTCACAAACAGGCATTTGACGTCTGAACGCTTGCGGAGTTCGAGTCCCTGAAACTGGGGCTGGACAGGGATCAGACTGGAGCCCCGCGGCACCGGGTGAAAGACGCCGTCCTCCCGGAGAAGAGCTACATGAGTGTCTGTTAGGAGGAACTGAAAAATGGCATCCTGATGCACGCGGGTAGAGTTCTTGACCTTGACGCTGGTGTAGAGCAGAGGACAAATGTGTGCCAGAGAAGGTTTGCCAGGATCGTCCATGTTCCCGTGGACAATGTAGAGCAGGTCTGCGAGGACCCGCTTGAATCGGGAGGTGACATGAAGGCCGTTGTCCAGGACGATGTCAGGAACGCTCGACGTCCAATCCAGAGAGAGGACCATGAGGTCACCAGAGAGTAACGGGTGATCTTCAGTCCCTTCAGAGAACTTTTCAGGAGAAAGTACCTTCAGCAAAGCCTTGCAGAACTCCTGGGTAAGCTCTTTGCTGTGGGTAAAAACTACCAAGACGGGGTCTTCGGTGGAGCCAATTAGGCGAACGTGCTGCCCTGCCAAGCTAATCTGGACCTTCTTGATTTCCAGGAGATTAAAATGGTGATGAATACCTAAGGTGTCTTCTGAATTTGTTTTACTTGACAGCACTATTATGTCCTTTTCTGACAAAAGCAAGCACCCAGGCTTCGGGATCGGCTGTTTACTGTTGGCAGTTTTGAGCCAGAAGACACTCGTAAGCTTGTCGACTGTCATTCGGGGAGCCAGAAATTCCAACTTTTCTAGCATCTTCTGTGATGGAAGTGACTGTAGCTGAGACAAGGCGGGTGGCAGCTGGACCAGCGACTGATAAAACACTTCAGGATGCATGTTTTTGAGAGACGACACAGAGCCTTCAGGCCATCTCGAGATGCCCGGGATCGCAGACATGCCACAATTCTGGGGAAGTCGTAGGGCGCAATCCCTCGTCAAATCATCCAAACTGACTTTGTTTTCTACAAGGATGCAAGGTTCTGGCTCCGGTTTAAGCTGCATTCGATGAATCAGTGGCAGCTCTTTGGACATCATGGTCACATACTGAGAGAGCACAACCTTTATTTCACCCATTTGTACATTTCGGATGATGTCCCGTGTGCCCTGTAGCCTTCTACCAGCATCTTCGTACGCTTCGGACAGCTTTCCAGCAAAATACCCCAAAACATAGCTCCTGTTGGCTGCCACTTTCTCAGTTTCTGTCTCTTGTTTTATTTGACCATTACTGGATTCCTTTGACTCCTGCTTGGAATTGATGTAACCATTGACAGAGTTCTGCAACTCTGACGATTGATCATTGGAAAGTCCTGCATCTTTTACTATCCCTGGGTCACATGCTTGGCGTTTGACTTTTTCCTTTGAGTAAGAATAAGAGCGTCCATTTACCAGCAGCTCCTTCGCTCTATCTTCAACCTTTTTATCATCACCATCATCATCAGGAACACAGCAGGCAGAATCGTTTCTTCTTTTATCAGTGATATTCTTGTTTTCACCAACTCCGTTTGTGTTTGCAGAGGTGACACAAAACTTTTGTTGTCTAATGTCACAACGATCAAGTTCACAAACATCTCGGCCAGCTTCTCCTTGAGGGATATTCACTCTTCCGTGCCACCATTTGTTTATGTCGACATCTTTTTCAATCAAGACTTCAGCTGTGGATTCTATTTTTTTTTCTGTGTGAAGCTTTAAAAGGTCGTTCTCTGGTTCTTCCAACATGTTTTGCTGGATGTGAGGAGGGGAGTTTGCCTCGAGCTCCTGGGCAGGCAGGAAGCCAGACCACAACCCGCAGGCTTTCTGTGTGCACAAGGGGGGAGTCCATGACTACATCGTCAAGAAGGACGAGACGGCTCTTTGAATGAATTATACTGAAGTCCATAGTCCACCCCATTGAGAATTACAGTTCCTCCATCACCAGGTGCACAGGTGAGTTGTAAGTGATTCAAAATTAATAGTGTGAAGAGGTTTGGCATGCAAATTAGGATGACAAGCGTACAAAAAAAATACTCAACTTTTTTTGGAAACCTTTAAATTCTAATCAAATGTGGGCAAAGTAGCATTTGCAAATAAGTCGTATGACTATATCCTTTTTTGTGACTAGATGGATGGTCTTTACAGAACTCCTACATTTTGTTTTTCTGGCTCAAACTCCATCCATCTTGCACCTTATTTGACTGCAAAAGGCATGTACGGATACAATTTTGCCCGTGTTTTGATTCCACGTTGTTTGGAATGGACCGTGAAATGAAATATTACATTTTTGATCATTTCAATGTGTTCTGTTGTCTGTTAATCTACTTTCCATGCTCCTATCCTAAAGAGAATGGACTTATTTTCCTCTGGTCTTCCAAAAATAATGAACATAGCAGCCAAATTTTCAAGAACAACTTGAGTCACAAAATTTGCCATTTCAATCTTCATCTTGTGCTGCTAAAATAAAAGTCAAACCAAACTGAAGTGACTGATATTAGTGATTGGAATATTAAAAACAAAATGTGTCAAACTTAAAGATTTAAAATGGAAACCCATTCACCATCTCTTTTAAATTACATTGAATGTGTAAAATGATGAGGAATCATGTTCAGATTTTCTTATGTAATTGATACCATGCATGCAAGCAATAACAGGCACATTTTTTATATAATGCTACAGAAAATCTGCCATTGTAAAAACAATGGATAACCGATTTTGAATCATTGATTATGAAATTATAATTATCCCAAAACTAAAATAAGGTCCTTGTCTTACCTCATATTTAAGCCTCCTTGGATTCATGTTTTGCAGCTTTTCATCATCCTGAAAACAATGAAACTTAACATCAGCTGGCAGCATTAAATATCAAATATACACTATTAGTTATTAATCAGCAAAATAACAAGCAGCATGTTTTATTTATAACCCAAAGTTGTAAATTATACTTCATGATGACAGGAGAAAGGGAAAAATTAAACCAGGATAAATTAAAAACCAGGTGGAGAAGAACCCAATTAAAAGAGCTACAAACCAAACTGATTGATAGAAGTGTTAATGAGTCGATCCATAACCGTATTTGGGAGAGTCATGCAGATTACAGAGCAGGGAAAGTCTCATACATAGGGGTCAAAGTCTCATACGGAGCAGGTGGATCCTGGTCTTACCTCATCTGTTAATCTAACAGAGCTACAGTCACTAGCTTCTTCCTCCTCCTGCAGGGTTAAAGAGCTAAATATCAGTTCTACACAGAGAAAGACGCGTCAACTCGCAATCTGTCACTGGACATGCTGGATTTTTTTATTCACTCTTTACTTTTATGAGACAATTATGAATTATAGAGCAGAAATAAATCCCCAGATAATGAGCGTTAACACTAGATGCAACAGTCAGTGCTGTAAAAGGTCCTATAGCAGCCCGATCATTTATTTACTTCAACTGAAGGGAGAACCAGGCATTTCTTTGTTTGAACAGACCTCACTCTTGACTTTAATTTGCAAATTTGTATATTTTTTTTCCGTCCATAATTGCAAAATGATTATATTCATGTTCAGGACATTGACAGATTAGTTAATCATTAGCAATATCACAGCAATTATTGCTTTGGTGCAAAAACCTCCCACCTGTTAGACCTTAAGACTAGGGTTGCAAATAACCATTATTGTATTTAATCGATCAATCTGCCATGAATCAATTAATGCTTTGGTCTATCAAACTGAAAGCCATATTAATTTAGTAATTTAGAAGCTGACGTCTTCAGATGTTTCTTTTTGTCTTGCCAATAGTTCAAGCCCCTATTTTTATTCGAAATGACATAAAAACAGAGAATAAGAGCATCTTCTCACTTCTGAAAAGCTGAAACCAGAAAATGTTTGACATTTTTGATTGAAAATGACTTTGAACTATTATTCGATTATAAAAATAGCTGGCGATTCATTTTCTACCAGAGTCTGGATGTACTGAAAGAGTGAAGGTGTCAGAATAAGCTTTACTGGCTAAGTATGTAAACACACAAGGAATTTGACTCCCGTTTTTGCATTGCTCTCCGTGTACACAAAACAACAGCTACAAGGAACAAGGAAAGCTTTTCCCACTTCCATGTTGATAAAGAGTATTAAATACTTGACAAATCTCCCATTAAGGTACATTTTGAACAGATAAAAAATGTGTGATTAATTTGCAATTAATAAAATATTTTAATCAATTGACAGCCCTAATATATACACCGATCAGCCATAACATTAAGACCACTGACAGGTGAAGTGAATAACATTGATTATCTTGTTACAATGGCACTTGGCAGTTGGTGGGATATATTAGGCAGCAAGTGAACATTTTGAACTTTGAACTTTGTGTTGGAAGCAGAAAAAAGGGCCAATTTTGACAAGGGCCAAATTGTGATGGCTAGACGACCGGGTCAGAGCATCTCCAAAACTGCAGCTCTTGTGGGATGTTCCCAGTCTGCAGTGGTCAGGACCTACCAAAAGTGGTCCAAGGAAGGAAAACCGGTGAACCGGCGAACCGGCGACAGGGTCAGACCCAAGGCTCATTGATGCACGCGAGGAGCGAAGGCTGGCCCGTGTTCAATAGAAGAGCTACTGTAGCTCAGATTGCTGAAAAAGTTCATGCTGGTTCCAATAGAAAGGTGTCAGAACACACAGTGCATCGCATTTTGTTGCGTATGGGGCTGCGTAGCCGCAGACCGGTCAGGGTGCCCATGCTGTCCTAATGTTAAGGCCGATGTACAAGTCAAGTGTTTCAGTTGTAAACAATATATAGTGTTTAAAGAAACAAATTGAATGGGTTGATATTTACAGTATATGCATGTATACATGTCTACATACAGTATATACAGCATGTAGGATTTATGTAGACAGTGAAAAACAGTGTGCATTTTTACTGTAAAAATATCACCTATGATGGAAGTAAGTGGTTGATTTAGTGTATGACTAATGTTAAGTGTTCATCAGAGTGAAAGCCTGTGGAAAGAAACTGTTTTTGTGTCAGCTGGTTTTGGTTGGTTTTGGATGCTGAGTAGTAAAAACTCATCAGCTGCACCTTAATAAAACCTCACTAGTTAAATAAAGTAAGTTAAATAAAGAAAGAAAGTAATAAAGTGTGTGGGACAGTTCTTACCCTGAGAGATTCACAGGACAGAGACAGATCCATGTTGCTGCTGCTGCCATTGAGAAAATTCATCTTGCGTAATCTTCGCTGGACTTCCTCTTCAATGTACGCATTTATCCTGTTACAAATAATAAGAACGATGAAGAATCAACATTAGCAACAACATAAACAAATGAATAAGACACCAACCGGTAGATGGAAAAGATCAACCCTCTATCTAATCTTAATCAGGGACAGTACAAAGTAAATCAAGTGTTTGGAAAGTATAGAAGTTAATATTTGTGGGACAAAAACAACCCTGCAGAGTAAACTGACGTACCGGTCATCGGACAGCGGCAGCAGAGTGTTCAGACTCTGGATGTGGCTGACCGGGGAGCTGTTATGACTCGTCTTCTCATCGTTATTGATGGCGTGAGTCCTGTTGTTTTCTTCCCCTTCGCTGATCCTCTGTCTCAGCTTCTGGATCTCCCGCTCCACTCTAGAAAGAAAAACAACAAGAAGACTATAAGCTCTGTTTTCTATCACAGATTCAGTACAAACAGGAGGGAGCAGCACAAAATGAGGAGATAGTATGTTGATGGAAAATGGGTTTTAAAAGATGAGCAGTTTATTCATGTGATCAAGTACAAACCCAACCAAAACGTTCTGGTTTCAGCATCTCAAAAGTGAGGATTTAGTTGTTCTTGAGTCTCATTTGAACACATTTATTTATTCTATTATTCATTACTTTGACCTGTTTTAATGCACAGAGGTTTTATTGTTTGACAATGGTTATTCTAAGTTTGTATCACTTGTTTTCAGTGTAGTTACCACGCGCTGCTGACGTTCCCAGTGTGTCCTGGGCCTTAGTTACTATCTGTCAAAATAAACTGTATATTGTATATTTGTAGACAAGTTTTATTAAAGGCTCTGACCTCTGCTGGTCCAGGTCAGCTCCGGTCCTCAGGTTCTTGATGACCGAGCTCTTGTGTCTCTGCTCCTCGGTGTCGGGCTCCAGGGAGACGCTGCGCCTCAGGGCCGAGTGCCTCCTCTCCAGCCGGGCCACCGCCTGCTCCATCGCCTCCCTCTGCTGCTTCTCCTTCGACTCCAAGATCTCCTTCTCCTTCCTCCTCACCTTCTCCTCCTGCCGCGCCACGTTGGCCGTGAACTCGTAAGTCTCCTGGAGCTGCTGGAGCTGCTGAGCACTGTGCAGGTGGAGGTTCAGTTTCTCCTCTTTGTCCTCCAGCTCCTTCTCCACCTGGAACAGCGTGTTGTCGAGCCCTGGCGGACTGTCGCAGTTCCCATTGCTGCCTCCGCCGCTGCGCTCCAGCATCTCTGCGGCTCTCTGCTTCTCCTCGGCCAGCGCAGGGAGGAGGCCATCGGCCACGCTGGCCAGCTGACGCTCCTTAAACTGCAGTCTGTGCTCCGCCTGTTTGACCAGCTGCTCCTCCTGGCAGACAGCTGTAGCGTCCTGCGCCCCCTTCTCCTGCGTCTCCTTCAGCTGCTGGTTTCGTTCTTTGAGGCCGTGGGTGAGGTGCAGCAGTGTATTACGCTCAGCGGTGACCTCTTTCTCCAGGCGCTCCCTCTGCTGCCGGAGCCCCTCCTCCAGCTGGCCCAGTTCCTTCACCTGAGCCTCCTTGAAGTCTGTGTATCGTGCCTTGGCAGATCTCGCCTCCTCGCTGGCGTCCTCCACATCTGGCCGCTCTGCAGTCTCTTTGGCACGGAGGAGTGCTTCTCTGATCTCAGCCAGGGCTCGCCGTTCCTCCTCCAGGCGGCGGGCGTCCTCCCGGGTCAGCAGGGTGGCGGCTGCCTCGTGTTTCTCTCTCAGCTGCTCCTCCAGCCTCCCCACCAGGCTTAGCTGCTCCCGCTCCTGCTCCTCCAGCCGCCGCCGCTCAGTCTCCAGACGAACCTTCTGCTCCTCGCGTTCCCTCTTCAGCCTCTCCAGCTCGCGGTAGATCTCGGTTTGCTCTGCAGCCTCCTGCTGCCGCCGCTGCTCCTCGTCTTGCTCCTCCTCTGCTTCAGCCTCCCGCTGCTGTTTCTGCTGCTGGAGGTCCTCCTCGTGGATCTCTGAGCGTCTCTCCTCCTCAAAGCGCTGCTTCTCGGCCAGGAAGTCTCGCAGGCGGCTCTCAATGTCCTGGCTGCGTCGGCGGAGGCTCTCCTCCTGATGGAAGATCCGCTGCTGCACCTCCTCAGACTCCTTACGCTGACTCTCCACCTCCTGCTGGAGGCGCTCCAGCTCTACCTTCTCACTCTGGTGCTTTGTCTCCATCTCCTTGATCAGCCTCCTACAGCAACAACAACAACAAATGTGGGGCATTTTTTTTTTACATATAAATTTGTGCTCCTCATATCTTCCACAACCTCAACAAAGTCTCTCAGGTAAATAGTTTTCTTGATGATGACTTGAGCTTGAAAAGTATTTCTGAATTGCATTTCTGTCATTTTTAACCCTCTGAGACCCACGGGATCGCCAGGGATCGGGGCGACATTTCTGTCTTTAAGAGGCTGTAGCGGGCTCTTAAAGCTAGAGTGAAGAAACTGGCATCATATGAGACTAGAAAACCTAATGAATCCATTGGTAACAACCATGTCATACTATGAATGAAAATGGGTTCAATGGGCCAAACCATCGCAGTTTTTTGAATGCAGTATACATCTGTTATTTTCGCCTATTCTAAAATGGTGTGGTTGAATATTTCTGCATACTGGGGTCCCTAAACAGTCTTGAATTACATAAATTGGGTATCACTGTAAAGCTGAGACTCTTGCTGATCCAACGAGCCCAATTGTGTTCATGTGTGATGATGTTAGTCCCCGTAGTAGCCATTTCAGGATGGATGGCTTTCCTTGCTAGATTGACAATAAGGGGGTTTCTGAGCAGTTTACACAACAGAAGTGCTCGCCATCTAATTGCCAAAAAATGCAATTCTTGCAGAAATCTCTAAATGTTAAAGGTTTTGAAACCAAATCACAGCATGGCTTTTTCTATGGTGTTCCTCAAGGTCTTGGTGTCTTAATGTGGTATTTTGGAGGGATTATTGATCATTTTTATCAATTCTCGAGTGGTAAATTTTTTTTAAATTCAGCACCAAATCTGTGTAACAAATGGTATCAACCCAATAATGCCTTTACATACTTTTATTTATTTATTCTATTTATTTAGATTAACTTTTTATTCCTGATTTATGACTAGAACAACTTG